>CAJVPV010000785.1:0-18938 GCA_910591835.1 Acaulospora morrowiae | reverse complement strand
TTTAAATTAAATAAATATTTATTGAATTATAATAAAAAATATTAGTCCAAAGACTTTTGCACCATACTGTATATACTACTTAAATAAAAATTCAAAAAATAAAAAACCATTACATTATATATATATATACTGTATATATTTAGAATACAATTTAAGTTAAAAACAATTGAATTTTTTTATTTATTAAATTTATTATTTTTTAAAATTTTAAAGTACAATAGTATTGTGAATTAAAAAACAAAGAGAAATAAATTAAATGTAAAAAAAAAAAACATTACTTTAATTGATAAGAAAAACAGATCGCCCTGATTACGTAGAAATTAAAAAAGTAAATTGAATATTATTTTGAAATGATAATTAAATAGATCAATAAAGAGTTATGTTTTGAATTTAAAAGGAATATTTGAAAGAATATAGGCTTAAAATTTTAAATAGTATATAATTTATGAGCATAAAAATTTTGATATTATTATTATTATATATTTACTTATTTTCCTACTTTTTAATTTTATTTATTTAAAAATTCTTTGCGGATATCACGGGTCTCAATAAACAAATTTTATCATTAGGTTTCATAACTTCATTATTCAAGAATAAACATTGACTAAATCCTGCCATTGAAGTAATGCGTTCTGAGACAGACATGTCTCGAACAAGGTGAATGAGTACTGTCTATTTGGAATTAATCGCATCCACAACGCAATTATTGTCAAGTTCCAGGGTGCAATTCATTTACTCATGAAGTTAGATCATATTTCTAAAGTGCAATTGTTTGTGTCGTTTGATCAATGCCAGCATTGGTACTTTATGCCACAGACAAAATAGATACAGTATAATGCCTCGAAACTAATCAATGACACAACACAAAATAATTCCTTTTTTATTAATGCCTTCCATTTACCATATATGATATTTAATTATCAATTTGGGTTTTGTGTTCGATATTTTTCCGTATTACTTGTAGAAGGGATTATTATACTGTATGTCGCAGGGGAACATAAAAATGGTATTAGGATAATTGGTTGTACATGATAATTATGGGTCCGTGTCCTGATTCAGCAATCTATTTATTTACGTGTAATAATGAGATGTTATAACAATGCAGCGCCCATATGACATGCGTATCTCATAAGTTCAAGAATAAATAATGTATGAATATATCCAATAGAAGTTTTGTTCAAACTATTTGTGCACAGGTGCGTGCACCAAAAATTAAATTTTCATGGCGAAGACATTTTGTGTCACGTGCAAATATTTTTATTTTCAACATTGGATCATTGCAATTGTTAATATTTGACGAGCCGACAAGGTTTATTTGTAAAAATTTACATGATATCGAAAATACTACACATGCAACAAAATAACATAACAAAATATTGCATTTTCATCATGTGACATATATGTAGTTAAAAAACAAAGATCGTAGATTCGTACGTTGGCAATCGGTGCCATAAAACAAATATAAAATACGTAGCAAAGAAATTAGGTAACATTGGATATAATTTGTATCCACTAACTGTAACCAAGCAACAAAATTCATATCACCCTTGACTATACATTAAAGATTAGGTATTTAATTTACACGTGCATGATTTATTATTATTCGAATAATAATAATAATAATAAAATTATGTTAAAAAAAATCAAAATATTATTAATTATATAATAATCGTTTCGTTTTATAATAAAAATTTTAAAATAAAAATTTTTTTTTCTTTTTAAAGTTTAATAAAAAAAATGCAACACCAAGAACTCATATATATAACGAAAAATTTCTTTACAATGATTTATACGTTGATCGTACTAATGATATTTATTTATAATAAATATAACAGGAGAATTTAAAAAGCATTGGAAAATAATAGCCTGATAAATTTATAATAATAATAATAATGGATGATATGCAAGTCGAAATTTTGTGATGTCTTTTGATACAGGGTTATAATCATAAATTTACAGAAATGATTTATCCTCGCAAAAAAATAATTTAATCTCTCCTCCGTTAAAAGACTGCCACAGAAGGAATCATATAAAATTCATCAAATTAAAAAATGTATGAATATCATGAATATGGTAAGTTTTATTCCTGAATGAAGTAGAAGAGAAACGATTAACATTCTTTTCGAATCGCACAGTCAACTCTGAAAATAAAACTTACATAGATTAGGCTCGCTCGATATCTCTCTTCCCAATACTCAGCCCTTTCCAAGTCTACCTCGGTTCCGATACCTTTTTTATAGCATTCCGCAAGATCATGTGCGCCAGACTCGCAACCTTTTTCGGCAGATTTTAGGTACATTTCAAAAGCCCTCCTCGGATCCCGTTTCGTTCCTCTGCCATACTGATAACAATAACCGAGTCTATTCATAGCATAATTGTTCCCTTTTTCAATCGACTTCTTATAAAACGTCACACCTTTTAACTCGTCTTTATGCACACCATAACCATTCAGATAGCAGTATCCCAATGCACACAACCCATTCGAGCAGCCACCGTTAGCTGATTTCTCAAACCAAAGAAAAGCCAGGTCATAATCTTGTTTTGCACCACTTCCCTCCAAATAGCTTGCACCCACAAAGTATTGTGCCAGGTGATCATTTTTCTTTGCAGCATTTAGGAAGAACGTGTAGGCCTTCCTCTTATCTACCTCCACGCCAATCTCATGACCATAGAAATAACCTAGAAGACTTTGATATTGAAATGTATCCTTGTTCCTTAGAAGCCATCGAAATATTTGGACGGCTTCAAAGTGAGATTTGTGGATATGATTAATGATGGACCTCTCCACCTCACTATCCTCTTGACCATTTTGATTTCCTTCGTAGAAGATGTTGCATAATTGATCAGCAAGTCTCTTTAGAGCTTTGTTTTCATTCAGTGAAACAACAGAAGATGCGGGACTAGGACTCCGAGAAGTTCTACTGGTTGAAGGGGATGGAACATCGAGAGAAGGAGTCGAACCTTCAGTGGTAGTTGAACTACCTGAAGTCATTTTTAGAGTTTTTTTTTAATTATAAGAAAAAAACAAAAGGTTTTTCCTATTTGTCTGTTCTGTTTTTAGATGCAATTTGAGAAGTTTCTTGAATAAGCGTTAAAGTTTGTCTAGTAGCGCAAACCTTGGAATCCTTGTATAAAGACAAATTTTCAATGGAATATAACAAAGCAAGAATCTTAAATTTTATTCGTTCTTCGAAAACTATGCATGTGTGATATAACGTATATACAGTGTATATTGTTGTTTAATGTGTACCGGTGTTTGCGTAAATTATTTTAATATATGCGTCTTGGTTGGCTTGCGCAAATGAATAAAATATGCGTTGGTTCAGAGAGTAAAAAAAAAAAGTGCTGGATGTCTTTTTCTTTCTTAGTATTGTTCGATTTTAGTAATATCATACGTTCAATGGCGAATAGGAAAGTAAATAAGTGACTAAAAAAAAAAAAAAAAAACTCACATCTGTACCGATAAGTAAAAGAAACCGAAAAATATGGATGAAAATGGAAGATAGAAAGAAAATGGAAATGTGAGGTTACATCTCTAATTCTTAATAGGACGTTATATCAAGCATCTCGCTCTTCAGCGTCTGTTCTATAGTGCCTTTAATAGACGTGATGATGCTTTTTACGTCCTCATTATCTATTAATTTATTGGTTTTAGTTTACGTTTACTTGAATGATATTAGTATGCACATTGAATTGAATTTATTTAACGGTACACCAAACCCAGTATGTACGTAAATATGTGCGGCCGTAAACCTTATATATACAACTGGTTTGAATACCATTCATTGCTTTTCACAGTAGAAAGCGTCCTAGTCCTTTTTTCATACGCATTATACAATTATGCATTGGAGAAAATTCCTATTGTCTGGTCACCTGCGGTTATGGTCATGTGATGTGAGCACGTGCGATTTTGAAGTAATCGAAATCTCGAAATCTTTTTCTCTTTAAAGCCCTTTATAAATAAATGCAATATAAATCAAATAATAATTCAATACATAAAAGGGGTTTTTTTTACATGATTGGATTTTTTTTCTTTAAAGAAATAGTCGATAATTATTATTGAATGCAATGAGATAAAAAATTATGCAGATTCGTGGATTAATATCGTGATTCTAATGAAAATAAAAAAACTCTAATAAATCCCAAATCCCCCCTAACCATTCTGGCTATAATCATTCCTTCCTTTGGCAAACTTCAAACACCTCATAATCATCGATTGAAAATGGTCCATTGCTTTTCCTAATCGGTTTCTCGTAGTTAACCTGTTTACATTCCGTTCCCTTGCCATTTCTATAATTACCGGTCATCTTCAAATCATGATTTCCGAAATTCGGACCCCACCTGGCGTTATAATAAAACGCATAACCAGGATTCGAAACCCTACTTAATATACATTTTCCTTCGCTCAGCGAAAAGATGAAACTATCCCTTGTACTGGACCAATTATCTTGTCTCGATTTTGTGTTCTTGATGCTATTCTTGCCATCCTGAACATTGTTATTCCATTTCAGTGGGTTATACCCACCCAAAATTTCATTCGTACCAGTGACTTTCAAGATAACCACAGTCCGAGAATGAGTGTCACATATATCATGGAATGTTTTGTTCTTGAATCCGTGTTCACTTCCACGCAAGAGTAACTTAAACTCATAAGGATTGTTCGTCACCGTGTAGGTAGAGAGTCGACGATCAATCCATGTAGCAATTTGTGCCGCATGTTCGTTGGTAATTATCTCGGAGAATGAAGGCGGTGGAGGTGGAGATTGCGGCGACTCCGAGCGTAGTGATATCAATGCTGTTGAAGACACGCGCAAAGAATGGAGTGAACTCGACGGGGGAGAACCGAAAGGCGATTTTATTAAATCGCATTCAGGGTATTTTTGCACGAGCTCCATCCATATTGAGGGTTCGATGATTCGTTGGTACGGTCGAACTTTGTTAAAAACATCATCTTCAGTGAGTTGAGAATACCGTATCAATGGTAAACAATGTCTCAGCGTGGTCTTTAACCTGTAGAAGTCCACATCGGTCCACTGTTCTGGATTCGGTGTAAGTGTGGTGGAATTTTGTACAATTCCCCATTTTATAATATAATCCCAAACTTTTGACTCTTCAATCTGCACATCATCTCTTCCCAGCAATGAAATGAGTACAGGTTCCTGCAGAGAAGTGAAATCCTTTGAGCTAAGTACTAGGTCTGGATATTTCGTGACTATTTCTTTACAGAAATTCTGCAAGCCGATTAAGTTTTCGGCTTGGTAACTTGTGTTGTGGATTAGGGCAAAGTTCAAGCATAACCAATCTGCACGAGTTTCTAATAGGTAGGATTCAAGGTATTTTACAAGTTCATCGAGAAAGAATTCATTGGCTGCTACCATTAGTTCGAAAATCATTGAGGCTTCGAGGTTTTCTAGTGCGATTATACCACCGTATAGGTATCTAAAAAATAGATAAGTTTAATAATTTCTCTCATAATAAATGAATATAGTTTAATATAAGAATTTTCACTTCACGATGACCCCAAACACCTCGGGCTTGATGTGTTTCTTCCTGATCTCTATCACATTCTCACTGTTCCTAGGGCTCAAGTCCGTCAATTCTTTGTTAAAATATTCGGATCTGAATCTCAATATTGCTGAATGTAATTTAAACGACGTCTTAATCTTTTTATTCGTGTCTTCATCAACGCTACCCATTTGGTTTGTTTTGCTATCATATTCCTCCCCATTGTCATCTCCTACATTTATGATCACGTCGTAACCATCTCCAAGTTCAAGAAGTTTTGTGAAATCCTGCGATAGTTTGTCATAAAATTTTGTCGGCATCCTTATTCATTAAGAAAAGATGATAATTATCTTTATGTGGTAGAACCTTTTTCCTTTACTCTTTTTTTTTTCCTAATAAACAAGCGAGGGAAAAAATTGATGTACCGTATCAAGAAATAAAATTATCGATTAATACAGTATTATATACTTTTTATAGATATGTACACACCCTGAACTCCCGCCCAATTTTTTATGCAAATCATCTTAACAGTTATGGATCATTATTCAGTTTTTTTTAGTGTGTTACCATTAATTATTGTCATTGACCAGCCCAAAATAACAAACAACCTGTCTTTATCGATTATCTGCCTACGGATACATGGTGTTTTCTTTAAATTTCAAATATGCATGATTTGGCGTCCCGTAATTTCCTATCCATAAAAGGTTTAGCGTGAGAGCGAGGAAGGAACTTGTGAATGTCATAAGGCATAACACAAATTTAGAACTATGAAAGATTGTTCGTGATCCAAACATGGTGTAAACTTGTAGAGCTTCAGGATGATTTGCGAGGCTTAGGGTTACAAAGCGTCACAGAGAAACCACGCAAACCATACATAAATGTTTTGCTTGGAGATTTTTCACATAAAATGTTTTTACTTTGTAGATTTGTCGCATTAAAAGAATTGATCAAAAAGGGAAAATTCGAATATTCTTTGTTGCATTACTTTCTATCTCTTTTCCATTATTAACTGTCTTTATGTGTGATATGAACTTTTTTTTTTAATAATGATTATTTCCCTAGCGAAAAAGATTACGTCGTCGCACGTACGTAGTACGTATCGCCCAAGTATTTTCATGCTCCAATGTTTCATATTTGCTCCGTGTCACATCTTTTTTTTGTGTAAAGTTACATTCCATGGGCGCACACGACCTATGCGATTAGATATATTCTAAATGTGTACAAAAAATTTTTTTAACATTGCATAAATGACACATCGTGGTTTTACAGATCACGTAAGCGAAATTTTGAAGTATTTGATTATAATCAATAATTTAAATATTTTTTTTGTTTTTTTATTCAAAAAAAACTCTTTAAATAATATTTCAAAAAAAAACAAAACCATATAAAATTATATAAAATCATGTATAATTTAACATAGGATTTTAAATTAAATAAAAAATTTTATATGCATATATTAAACGAAAATTTAGCTTTTTAATAATTTTTTGTCTAAATATTTATTTTTATAAATAACAATTGTTATAATTTGTTACATATGATAGTTAAAAAAAAAGTTTTTTTAAAACTTATTTGATATTAAGTTTTATAATATTAATTAATTACATTAATAATAAGCATATAAGAAATAAAAATAAAAAATATATAATAAATTACAATTCTAGTTTATCAAAATAAAATAACATTTAAAAAAAAAACTTTTTTCTATAAATTAATTTTTATCTGAAAATTTTTTTATTTGATAATAGCTTCTCCAAAAAACTTTGCTTTTAAGTACTTACAACTACTAAATAACTCTTATCATAAAATACTTCATAATTAAAAACAAAAAAAAAATTCTTATATACAGTATAACAATTTATCAAGATTGAAACTAACTCTTCCAAATATACTATCTTAATCTTAGCAATAATAAAATAATTTGAATAGAATTTGTAAGAAATCTTTGCATTTCCAATTTAATTAACTTCTTTAATCAATTATTCATTATAATAGAAAAAAAAATATCAAAGAAATTATAAAAAAAAGCTTTATAAATAATAATTATATTCTTAACTTTACAACAGAAATTAATAAAAAAGAAGATCAAAACAAATTTTTCTAAATCCAAATTTCTCTCCCCAATACAAAAAACACTTCATTTAACTTTTAATACATTAGTAATATTGTAAAAAAAATGAAAAAAAACTTAATTAAACATTGAACTTTATAACAATTTCTAAGAATTTTTTGCTATCTCTTATAGAATAACAAAAAACTTTAACCAATTTACTTTCCAAAACAATCTACTATCTATTACTTCTCCTGTTTCTCAAAAAAGAAATATTAATCAAACATTCACAATACATGCATATATAAATTTATTGCATATTACCTTAATTTTTACTTAAATTAACAATTTCATAAAAACCAGTATAACAATTGATACATCAATAAAATTATTTAATTTGAATTCCATTAAATTCAAACAAATCCATTAAACAAATGTTATTTCAACTATTCCTTTTGATAATTACATAACAATATTCAAATTTAGTATGAAAATTAACAAAATCCTTTCTACAAATTAATTAAACCTAATAATAATTAATACGGTAATATTGTTGACTTTAATGAACTTGTTAAAACTTCTATCTAAATTAAAATTATATTATATGTCTAATTATTCTTATTCAAATAACAAGTCCAAATAGAATTTCAAGAAATTAAAGATATTAAACAATATAAAACACTTAGAGTTGACACTGAAAAACTAGTTAACAATTTTTTTCAAGTATCAAACAATATACAAATCATTATTTAAACTATTGATATTATTATTAAACTTCTTAAATATTTATTCCACTATTTGAAAACAATAATAAATAAAATTAGTTTTAAAGATTATATATCTTTTAACTTTTTTATTCAAAAAGAAGATATTATGCCAACTTATTAAAAAAATTTTATTGAAATTGAAAAAGACTTTCAAAACAAATACAAAATAGAAAATAACTTATACTTTATTAACTTTGAAACAAAAAAAAAATCTATATCATAATCTATATTATTCTATTAATAATATATTTATATATTATTAATATCAAAAATATTTTCTATTATAAACTAGCAAGTCTTCTTATTTACCTTATTAACTACTTTATCAAAAAACCAACTTTTATTTTCAACTACACTTTTATTAAAAAAAAACTCAAAAAATATCTTGTTAACTTCCTTTTCAACCTTCTATTTGAATCAACTGAAATTTTTTTTCAAATTAAAGTTAAACTTTCTACAAAAATCCAATATCAAATAAGACCAACTTGATTATAATACTTCAAATTCTAGATTTTCATTACAAATTTAACAAACTTCTTGATATTTATTTCAAAGAAAATCTCTTCTTTTAAAAAATCCAAATAATCTACTAACCAAATACAATATTGGCCTGGAAAACAGCAAGTCAGTCACTTCACTGGTCCAAAGATAGGGTTATTAAAGGTATGTTGAGACATGTAAGATTGATTTAGCTGGGGCTTTCATTATTAACAAGCTTTTCTCTTCTTTTTTGATATCAGCTTTTCTCTTGATAATTCCGGGCTATGTCCTATAGCAGCAATTATTCTTTCCTAGATGGTGCATACTTAAAAATGTAAGTTGTTAATTACAATGTTTCTTTTCTGGTGCTTCAATTTTACTAATTACTGTGTTTATTAATTGCTCTATTGTTTTATCTCTATTTCTCTATACATTATCTCTATATCCTATCTATTATTTGCTTTACAATTGTATGGCTATTTATATCATTGCTACTACTAAAAACAATTAAGGGAAAATAGACTATCAGGACTAAAACAAACTATGAGTAAATTATGTAGGCTTCGATGACTACATTTCCTATGCTGATTATTAATGCTACTTTATATTTCCAGAGTACTTGACTATATTATATAACTTTTATAGGGCTAACAACAAAAATAATTTTTTTATCAAAAAAAAAAGTAATCTTAATAATTTCTTTAATTACAAAAACTATTTATATAAAAAATACATAGTCCTATTCAATTACCTTATATACAGTATATTAATTTCTACTATCAAAAAACTATTTCTAACAATATATCAACTCTTAAATTTCAAATACAAGTATATTTGCCTCTTTAATTCAAGAGACAGTAATTATATCTTATAAGAATTCATAACCTTATTTAGAAAAACTTATTACTTCAAATTTCTATTTAATGATTTTTTTTATCAGAACAAAACTTCACACATCTCTTATCAAAGTCTTATATAAAATAAATATTCTTTTTCCAATAACAAATCCCAATAATATTTCTTTTCTTTTCAATATATTAGCCAAAAAATATATCTTCACTAGTCTTCTTTTTAAAAAGTAAATCAATTTTTCTTTATACTAAACTTTAATTCTAATTCAAAATCAAACTGATAATACAAACAATAATGAACAATCTATTCTCTTAAACAAATCTTCTTTCCTAACTGACTACTATAAAATAAATAAAAAAGCAGAAACCAATTTTCTAATCATCAAAAAAATCAACACTTGTCTCAATATTGTTAAAGTCTATCAATTTTACTAGTTCTTAAGAATTTCTAACAGCTGGATTCAAATACTACTAAACCTTATTTCTAACTCCACTTAATTCAAAAAATTTCTTGAAGAAAAACATATACAAATAGAACTCTTAATTATCAATAATGCCAATTTTATTTTAAAAATCTATAAACTAAGAGAATATATATGTTTTTAAAGATTACCAAACAAATATATTACATAAATTGAACTTCCTGAACTCTTAATCAAATTCTTTAAATTTTTTTAACCAATGAATACAAATTTAATTAAAAACCTATTAATATTAAAATTTTTTTTGAAAATTATCACAACAAAAAATAAATCCTCTTTATTAGAAATCAGTTTATTAAATATTTAAAGTCTCAATAACATAACCAAAATTAATTGTCTTTAGGAATATAACAAAACAAACAATTATGACATATTTGATTTCTCAGAAACCAAATTTTAAACATAAAAAAATACCTTAAAACATTGAAAACTTTTTAATTCACTTAAGCAATCTCAATTAAAATCAAGTAGGTAAATTTATTATTCTTAATAAAAATTTTCAAAATCATATATACAAAACCTTCAAACTCAAAAAATATTATTTATATATCTCCAATTTAAATCAAAAATCAAATTTTGTATAACACAAGTATACATTCCATATAACATTAACCAAAGAAAACAAACATTTATTTACTTTTACAAACTTATTAATAACAACTCATCAAAAAACATCTCACATATTATAATGATTAACTTCAATTTAACATCTTTAACAAAAGACAGAACTTGACAATCTAAATCCAAATCCAAATCACATATATACAAAAAACTCAACAAAAATTATATTGACATCTTCTGGCTTCTTTATCTCAACAAAATAATATATACAGTACATTTACAAACCTAACAGGCTAAAGTAAAATAAATCAAATCTGAATTACAAATAATATTGCTATACAAATTATCAAAACACAAATAATTAATACAGAATCCAAATTTTACAATAACTACACTTACATTATTCAACTTTCTTATTATCAAACTTCTTCAAACAACATTAATAACTTGTTTAAAATACAATAAAGTAATTAACAAAGCCTGGAAAACAATCAATACAATTATTAAACACAAATTAAAATCTTTATCTTTTAATAAACTTTATCTTCAAATATCTTGGAAAACACTTAACCTTATAATTAGAAAAACAATAAACAAATAAATTTCAAAAACCAAAACATGGAAAAATACTTTACAAATATTTACAAAATTGATATAATACTTCACAAAAAATTACAAAAAATCGAATTTCATATCAACAATTTAGCAACATTTTTATCTCATCAATTAACTTCAATCTACTAGAAGAACTTCAAAAACTTAAACTATTATACTTAAACAAACAAAAACTCAAAAACTCACTAAAACAACTTTTCAAATTATATTCAAAACATTTAAAACAGAAAATAACCTTTACAAAAAAAAATTATAAGTAAAATTATTAATTAACATATTTTAAATCTACAAGACAATCTAAAAATAATAATTTAGCAAACTCTTACTTACAAAAAACTCAAGATATTATTTATCAAAATTATCAATTCTATTAAAAAAGAAATTATTACAGATTTATAACTTATCTATCAAACAATAACAAATTATTACAAAAATGTTTTTTGCAAATAAATAATTAACAATAAACTATATTTTTATATACAATATTAATTTAACAATATATAATATCCTAATAAATCCAATTATTAAATATGAGATAGTTGAAACAATAAATTTTCTTCCAAACAACAAAGCCCCTGGACTATTTAAAATTATATACACTTTTATAAAACAAATACAAAAAAACTTTTCTCCCATATTTACAAACAATCTTCAATCAAATTTTCACCTTTTAAGAAATCTTAACAAAATAAAAAAATTATTATATTGTGAATAGGAAAGGTATAATGAAAGATGGACACATAATGCGATCTGCGTGTCACATGTCTAAAACTCCGAAATGCAATGTTGAAAATGAAGTAGTTTATACAATAGTCTATTAGTAAGCTTAAAAGTCTAAATCTATGACATCAGCGATAATCTATTCTAGCATAGCATTAGGCTATAAAAGAACAATGTACTTATGAAAAAGAAAAACACGGATCGAACAATAAAACAAAAAAAACAAAACACCCAAAAGTATTGTGCTCCATAGTGAAACTATTAATTAAAAATTGCCAAATTAGTAATGTGATTAATAATGTCAAAGAAGAGAATTTCTGATTAATAAATCTATCTTATTTAGTACTGCTAGCTTGAAAAGAGGATAATTTGAAGAGCTGTAAAAGGACAGTAACAAAGATTATCAATAGAAACATAAAGGTGAGGAACAAAAGAAACAATAGTTAATAGAAAACCTGGTCAAGTCAAATCACACATCTCAAATAAAGAAACCTATTTACTTGAACATTACGCAAGTGCTGGTCCTGAGAAGTGATAGATTTGTTGAAAACTATATTCACAATATTTATTCTATTAGCAAAAAACTTCAATATTTAAGAGATCTGTCTTATAGTTTTTATTAACTTTTTTAGAAAAATACTAACAAAAATATTAATAAAAAGATCCAGCTCTATATTATTCAAAAATAACATATTATAAAAATTTAATAATATAAATCTTTAAAATTAAAGTACATTTGAATCAATACAAATACTTAACTCAATTTACAATATCAAAAGACTTATACAGCAAGAGCTTTGAATCTTTTTACTAGATATAAGCACAGTATTCAACTCTATTAATCTTAATATACTCAAAAAATCTATGCATAGACTTCATATTTCTGACATATTCATTATCTTATTCAATAATATACTTATAAATTGCACTTGTCAAATAATTATAGACCATGGCTACATATAACATATTACTATTCCAGATGAAATCAATCAAGAAATACATTCTTATCACTTTGATAGATTATTTTTTATGACTTTTTAATAATAACATCAATACAATAATCATCACAACTTAAATACAACACTATTGCATATATAGATAATTTCAATTTGCTTGCAATATTCAAAAATGAACTACAAAACAATTTTAATATAGCAATTAAATTTTCACTTTAACAATATTAAAGTAAATCTCATCAAAATCAAACTAATTATAATAAACTCTAAAATATTTAACAAACAAATATATTAAGGTACAACTATTATTATATCAATTTCAAAAAAGAATTAATATAAATATTAGATATTTAATTATCTGAATATAGTATTTTCATTCCTAACTATAACAAAATAATAAAAGATATTAAAGCAATAGTATAAAAACTCAAATTCAAATTTATAACAGGTTACATAACAACTTTAATTTACTTCTTTTATAAATAAAATTCAAATTTTAAACAACTTTCCTTATACCAAATATACTTAAAAACATTTAAAGAAAAATTAATTCAATAATTAAATACAAATTTAATATTGAAAAAATATTCATTTAAACATGATTATACAATTCATATATATTGTATTTAATATCAAATCTATTAATGATCTTCAAAATGAAGTTCTCATTTTTAATCTTCAGTATTTATTAATAAATTCCATTACCAAACCAATCAAAGAAACAGAAATACTAAAAATCCAAAACTTTTACTATTAATTTTTTTATATCTTTCAAAAACTAACAAATTATAAAATATAATATTACAATATATATTATTTCTTTAGCTCACTACTATAAAATAATATTTTGTTCAAAATTCAATTATTAATATAAACTTTCTGAAGAAATAATTCATATATTATTATCTTTTTTAATACAAAAACTGAAAAAATTTGTCAACCAACTTATCAATAAAAATTTGTTCTATATTAAACAACTTCTTAACTTCAATAATAACAAAATTACAAGTTGACAAAAGAAAACTCTTTTTTGATACAATATTTTCTTATAATAATAATTTAATCAAACAGAAACAATCTCTGCCTAACCAAATTAAAAAAGAAAATAGATTATAACTTTTATTAATAACAAAAAATAAACAAAAATAATCTACTAGTCAAATACTGAACATTCTATAATTAAGATCCTAACAAATTCTTAATACTTTTAAAATATAATAAATACTTTTTTAATATTCACTTTAATACATATAAATGCAAACTACTTATTTTATACAATCTACTTAATCTCTTTACTAAACTAGCTACAAACAATATATTCAAACATAAATAATAAATAATCTCCACAACTTTTACAAATTAATACAATCACAAATAACTTATAAATAATTATCTCTTTAAATTTATTTGACTTATTTAAAAACAAACACCTCTCTGTTATATTTCAGAAAATTATTGAAAATCTTTTCAGCTTTCAAAACTTTCTACTTGAAGTTATATTAATATTTAAACTTAATATTAATACTATTACAATTACTTGAAATTATATATAAAATTACAAATTATTTATCACATATTTCAATCTTCAACTATTTCTAGCTCTATTCTATACAATTATAATAATACTATTTATCAACAAAACAAAAGATATTATAATCTTTCTAAAACATTCCAAAATTAATAAAAAAAATTTCTTACAATTATTATCTAATTATATGAAAAAATATAAACTCTTTTACTTTTCAACAATTAAAAATATTTATAATACAATGCAAACTCTTCAAATTTCTTTATTATTCTATAAATCTACTGCAAAAATACTTAAAACACAATCTATAAATACTATAATACTCCAAATAAATATTATTAATATATTTTTTATTCAATATATACTAACAAATATACAAAAAATTCTTCTATCTTCAGTCAAAAACTATCTTAAACAAATTAATAAAACACACTAATTAACTATTTTGAAAAGACCAAAATAATCTTTAAATCTGACATATCACTTTTTATATATATTTCAATTCTCTCAAAAACACATTTATTTCAATTATGCAATATTGATTCAAACTATATAATTTCTATTTCAAAATTCTTTTTAATACTCTTCTTATAAAAACATATCTTCATATAATATTACTAAATAAATATATTAATTATCTATGCCTATAATGCAATACAAATCCAGAAACAATCAATTACTTTTGAACTTATAAAGAAAGTTTAATAATATGGGTAATTATTTTTGAAGGCAACAAAAATGCTAGATATGATTTTTTCGAATCCAACTTTAAAACAATATATATATAATATAAATTTTAGGATCACATCAGAAAATTTCTGGTTCACCTTCAAAAATAATTATCCATATTCAAAAAAATAACCAACAATATACAAATACTACTGAAAAAAAAATTTAAAAACAATAAAAACTTTGATGAAAAATAAATATAAAAACCATTAAATACCAATATTTATATGAAGACCTGTGGGTTTATAGTATAGTGGTTAATACTTTACAAGTCAAATTACAAGATACCAGTTCAATCTCATGTAAGGGTGGTTGAATAAAATTAATATGATATCTGATGCCATAACCTATATAAAAGCGCTATTTCTTATGAGAAGTTGTTTTATATGCTGATCCAATGAATATTGAGATTGTAATTTCCAGAAAAGGCACCATGGCGTGATGATCATCCAGTTGGTGTTATAATAATCGCTGGAAGCTGCAAGGTGTATAATATATTTGCTTCTAGTAAGATAGTTTGGTGATTTTTTCCCTATAGTACCTGATGTCTCTTTCTATAATATAATCAGAAAGGTCCTATTCCAATTCAATAATAGATCACTCCGACAGTTACTTATCCCAGGAAAATAGCCAAAACAGCAGTAAGACTGCTAGCTGAAATACTCTATATGGGCAGTAAGTCTGTAAAATAAGTCCCTTGAATGTTCTTAAATAGCTGAAGGAGAGATAAAAATTAAATGAAAAATGGTGTATCCAGCTGCAAGTGATCAGATCTGAAGAGTTATCACGGTAATGTTCTATTTGCCAAATACAAATACTACTCACAGTGCTTCAAAAATTTTAACTTTTCCTTAATTTCACACAGTGCCAAATAGAACATCTAGTTACATCAATGTGATGTATTGTAGTAAGTCTTGAGATGGCAATACATATATAGGTAGGCTGCATCCAGATGTTATACCTGTGGATGAATTCTAATTGTAACAATTTTAAGTATAAATAGAAATATACAATGTATGTTGTTTATAGCAAAATTAATAAATTAGAGTAAAGTTTACTTGCAATAGAAAAAAAAATAGATCAATATTTATACTATCAACTTTGCAACAGGTATTTTCCAAACAAATACATTTATCAAATATCTTAATTTAATATAAATTGATTTCAAAAATACCAATAAAATTCAAAATAAAATACTTAAGTTGCTATATACACAAATATAAATATCTAAAAATTAAGAGATAATTATAGAAAAAATTTTTTTAGATATATCACAAAACATCAAATACAAAAAAAAAATAATAGTAAACTTTATAATATATAAAAACAAAAATATTAATACTAGCAATACTAACAAACAATAATAAACAACTTAATAATCAATAATATAAACTAAAATGATAAACTAACCAATATTATCTTTCAATTATTTTTTCAAAATTTATCCATGTTTCTATTGCTATAAAGCAGCACTTTTTTTATTATAAATATTGGAATTTTTAGCCAATAACAATACAAAAAATATTTCTATTTGATATATATATAAATTCACATATATATAAATCCATATATATATATAGAATTTCTATATAACACAATCATTAATATTTAATTGAATTATGACTTGTTTGTTAATCTAGAATATTATCAATATTCTTCAAATAATTTATAAAAAACAAAATTGAATATTAAAAAATATATATTTTAATATTATTTAACAATATTTTTTTTATTTTTTTAAAAATTTTTAAATTTAATATTTTGAATTTATTTTTTTTAAATTTTTTTATAAATTGTTTATTAAAGAATATTATAGTTAGTTATATTTATTTAAATAATTAATTATTTTATAAGTTATTAAATTAAATTAAATTAAATTAAATATTTAATTTTGATACTTTCAATTAATATTATAAAGTTTTGTACTAAGTAATTATTAATACTAATACTGAAATTTTTTTTTGATATTAGTTTTATAAAATATTATACTAATTGATACTGATTGAAACCTTAAGTTATCTTTCTTTTATATTTTCTTATTTCTATTTATATTAAGATTACCATTTTTAATTAATATACTATAGAACTAAATTATAAATTATCATGCTATAAAATAAACTATTTAAACTTTTTATTATGTTATTAGACTATTTATTAGAAGATTATTATTGCTTCAATTAGATATATTATGTAAATGTTATATTATCAAGTCTTATCTAAGTATTTTTTCTATTAACAGTATATTATATAAAATTATGTTATTTAATTTAAATTATAAAAAAATTTTATTAACAATATTTAGTTTAATAATCAATGTATTAGAAACATATAATTATTGGCAATTTTATATTGGATATTTAACAAATCATTGCTTTATTATTATTCAAAAAAAATAATTACAGAACTGTCCTTTTATCTTATTCAGTTCTAAAAATTTTAACAATTCAATTTAATTCTTAATTCTTAAGTTTATATTATTAATTTAATATATGAATTATAACTCATTTTTATTTTTAATAGTGTTTCAAATCTCATATAAGTTTATATAAGTCTATTTGATTTTAACTTTTGAGTCAAATTAAAAAAATCATGAATAGCTTGTTTCTATCAAAAGATCAATATAAAATAATTATATCATATTGATATTTTGGTCACTAATATAAATAAGAGTATTAATTCTAATCTATATTTTCTTTAATTATATGATTATATAGATCTAGATTATTATTTAAAACCTAAATACTATACTATTTTCTTATTATTTATATTTATAAAACATACTTATATAGTTAATAATTTAACTAGTAGTTAGCAATTGTTTATCTTTTTTTTTCTATTTGGATTTTTAAAGACTTATATGTATCAACTTTTAAATTTTGGCAAGTTTTAATTAATTTACTTTGTAATTTATTTTATAAAAATTATTAATAAATAAATATTAATATTATTTTTAATAAAGTCAATATATTTAATGCTTATTAAAAAAAATTATAAAAAGTAATAAATAAAAATTTGTTGAAACTTATAATTTTTTTTTGAGTAGATAAATATTATTACTTTATTAATTGTAAAATTATTTAAAATTTATATATAGAGAAAGTGATAATATCTCTTATATAACTTGTTAAGCTAATAAGTTTAATACTAGCTTTCCAACAAAAATTATCTAAATGGCATAAAAAATAAATATTAAAACTGATATATATCTAAGATTGTATTAAGCAGCTATAAGTTTGTTTTTTGTTAATAATATACTAATTATATTATTAATTAATTTATAGATAAATAATTTTTTATTACTTTTTTTTTTCTTCTCATTTATATAATTTTTTGGTAAGCAGATTTAACAAAATATAAATTTAATGTTATTTAATATTTATTTTTAATTAGATAAACAAAATAAAATATTGGTATTAATATAATTATAATAAAATTTGTTCAATGTTCTTATATTAAATTAGATCTATATTATATATTTAAATGATTAATAATAATTATTAAAATTTATATTAAAATTAAATAAAATATATATATTATTTATCAAAAATTAAATATAAATCGTTACTTTATATAAAAAACACTTTTTGCTGATTCTCTTATCAATACAAAAAACAAATATTTCAAAAAAATTTTATATTTCTTTATAATAAAGTCTATACACTTTCTTTAACAATATTAATATCTAGAGAATTTA
>CAJVPV010000784.1:0-18955 GCA_910591835.1 Acaulospora morrowiae | reverse complement strand
AAATTTATACAATTTTAATATCAGTTCAATATTAGTTTCATACTTTTTGAAATCTTAATAACAAATAAAAATAATATTTAAATTATTTATTTTATCTAAAAATTGCAATTTTTATCTATATTTAAATTATTTATTTTATCTAAAAATTGCAATTTTTATCTATATTAAATTTATATTAAAAAATAATTAAAAAAACTTTAATAATATATTTTATAAAAAATCTTATATTAATTTTTTTCTTTAATTTTTAAAAAATATATATAAAAAATTTTATATTATTTAAATAAGGTTTTATAAAGTTATAATAAAAATATTAAAAATAGTTTTTTTTTTGTTCCAGATTATATATATTATATCTAAATATTTAAATTCAAATTATATTCAATTAAGTTATATAAAAATAATACTTTTGATTTTTTTAATAAAAACATATTAAAGTAAAAAAAAAATTATATAAAAAATTTTTTTTGATTTAATTTTGATAATAAGCTTATAATTTTAATTGTCATAACAGACTTTATAGTACAATATATTAACTCGAAAAAAATTATTAATATAAATATTAATATATAATAATACCAATTTTAAGAAATTTTTCAATAGCTTATTATATATATATTAAGAAATATATATTTATATTAAATATTTTTTAATATTATAGTTATATAAGTTAAAGATAAAATATAATAAAATAGTTATTTAATAATTATTTTTTATATCAAAATGTATGGTTACAAAAAATTGTGTTATAATAAGTAATGTATTCAAATCATATGATTGTTTAGTTACCAAAATTATGGAATATAATGCAAGTCAAATTATTTTGTTTTACTGTGTCATAAAAATCATAGGCGAAATACATTCTTAGAACTTTCTCATCACCTCTCAATACTTTTCGAGCTTCATTCAAAATTCTAATTGGAGGATCAACTAAGATCTGCCTATGTAGTTACCAGGAATCAGTGCCAAACTTGTTTGCAATCTTATCTTTCATGACCTGTTTGGTTGCTGAATAAGATTTAATAAGAAATCTAGCTATACCATATTTATAGATTCTCGAGACTTTCTGCTTTTTTCTGCCTATCCAAAGTTATACTTTATTATTATTTTTTTATATATTATTCTAACTTAGAATACTGCCAAATATATTTTTTATTTTATACACTTGCATTTATAGAATTCTTTCTCGAATAGTTGCTATTTTGCAATATCCCTATATCTGATTACTTTAGATACTACCACATCGACTATTTTTAGATGCTATCATTAGCTTAATAGTTTATAAGTTTATATGGGATTTTATACCAGTTACTTGCATATACTACCATACTTGCACAAAAAAAATCCGGGATGTAATAAAAGAAGCAACTAGATTCATCTCTGGCTTAGTCGACCTAGATTATGAGCCTTGTTATAATTATCATACATATTTAAATATTTGGCCAATAGAAAAGATGACATTTCTCTTCTAGATGCTCATCATCCTGAAGAGATTTTTAATAAATACATAATTCGGGTGGCAGAAAAGGGTTTTACAATAGTTGGAATACCCGATGCATTGCTTCTTCGCCTAGTTCTTGATATTGATGCGAAACAAAGAATATTTTTTTTCTTATTTATATCCTGATTTTAAAAGTAATAAAAAGTATAATTATAATGGCACTAATGCTAATGGCTTAGCACATGTTTAGAGGCAATGTTTGGCCAAAGTTAATTCTAATACATACTTATGGGCATTACAGAATTATGGATGGTGTAATATCTGCCCTAATGTACTAGAAAGAACATGTCGACATGTTTTTTAAAGATTTATTAAACAACTCCGAAAACCTAAATTCTTGGAAGGTTTCGAATAAAGTGGTAATAAACATTACCAAATTGTGCCTTTTTTCGTCTGCAAGGACAGATGATTCTAGATACACAAATTTGATGTGACTGGAAAAAGAGTGCACTATATTATAGAGAAGGAGTAATCCTTGTCAAAATTCCCTATTGCGTCGTTGATTTAGAAACTTTTATAGGAAGCGCCTTGCATGTATTTGACTTTTTTCCAATAGGAACCATCTAGGTGGTAGCATAGGCACTTCCTTAATATACATCAATTGTTTTCTTACAAAGGGACGTTGAGGTCCTGAATCATCTGAATAATATAAACAGGCATCGGGGATTCTTTCCAACAACAATCCTTCGAATCTTATGGAGGCTAGGCGACCATATAGGGTCCATTATTCTATATCGCTCGAAAGGATCATTTTCCACTCTCCAGATGCAAGTAAAAAACAGACGGCCTTACACTTTTCTAATTGTGGTTCGTCAACACCTATTGAGCGATTGTATTTTACCGATGATTTGGGATATATTCACTAAAGTTTTGTGGTATCATTAGGATTTATCCCAATTAACTGAGTAGAAGTATCATCATGTTACAATATCAACAATTTTCCTTGCAAATCGCTTACATTCTCTACAGCGCTCGCCATTAGGTAGGAGTAACTCTATTGCATACTAGTTTTTAAAAACCAAATTCAAATAATCTAGCATAACGATCGACCATAGATTTTATGTTTAAAACGTGCCTTGATTCTTCGAATATTAACTGTCACACTTTCCGTAAACTCATGATCTTCATCATATTGCAATAATTGGAGGATTATTATATATAATCTTAAATGCTTCTGCAACTTCTTCACTACTTTTTGACATCTTTATATTTAATCGTGCAATCTATAACCAATAGTGCATAGTAAAATATTGGCCCATTATCCAGCAAATCTGTATCCATATCTTCATCATATAGTATTTCGATCAAATCACATTGGTGCACGGTATTTTCGAATATCTTGCATAAAGAATATGCACGAAAGATTTGATATATTGCCTGACCATCAAGCCATTATTTTACATCAGTAAATAGAAAGGTATATCCAGCTTTCTTGCAAGCATCCCATAACTCCTTAACATTTGATAAAGACCCTCAGGAGCTTCTGTAAAGCAAAATGTCTGTCTAGATCATGAGCTTTCTGGGGATCAATAGAAATCATAGGTTTTTATTTTGCAATGACCTGTGCTCTCTGAGGATTAATATAAATCAAAAGCTCCCCATTCCAGTTCACTTTTATAGTCAGAAAAAAAAAATCATTCCGCAAACCTCATCCAAGACAGAGAACATGTGAGAGCACAAAGCAGAATTGGAGTAGTATTATTATCTTCAAAATGCATTACAATCAGAGGTTGATAATAATCGCAAAAATGAAAACAGATCAGGGAGCCGGAATGAGAATATACCCGTTGTGAGGTAGAGATACAAAATCTCAATAAAGAAATAGAGTGTCTTGAAAATGCTCAGCTATATCAAGCAAGAAATGATGTACGAGATAAGGATAAGCATATCTCTTCCTTAGAAAAGAAATTATAGAGTCCGAAGAGCAGGTTGAAAAATTGCGGTGTAGGATCAAGACCATCTCATCACGAAAAAATTCCCCGATAAGGGGAAATTGTATAATTCTGATGATAATATAGCAACAATAATAGAGCTAACAAATGCCATAGACGGTTTTGTGAAAATACAACAATAGCTAGGGGGATCTTGTTAAAAGGACGATAAGGCAGATTCGCCGAAAGGAGCATAAATTTGCAACAGGATCTAATCCATGAGCAACGGAGGCACTATGATGCATTAGCTGAGCGAGACAAAGCTATAAGGCAAAAATATTTCGCCGAAGGAATAGTAGATAGGGTAATTGGTAATATATTAATAAATGAAATGAAAAAGACGTTGGAATTTTTTTATATCGAGATAGTTCAGGAACTATTATGGAAAAATTTACCTCCGCTTATTGGATCAATGAAATGCTCACTATATACAGCGATGCGGAGAGAATATAGGTTAATTAGAATATAATCGAGATCGGCTCTATGGGCGATATGAGAAATAAAAAAAAAAAAATTCTCGTCAAATTATTTTAGCGCAATACCATACTAGTATCAGTATTATGCCAATATCAGTAATACGATAGTCTGTATCAGTATTATGCTAATATCGGTAAAATTGTAGTATCGGTAGTATCTGTAATATTAGTAATACTATGCTAGTATCTGTAATATTGTAATCAGTATATGCTAGTATCGCTAGTATTCATAAAAAATAAGGTGCTTTCCGAGACCCGAAAATTCGCACATAAATTTTTTTAGTACACTAATGACTAAGCCGAAAAAAACTATGTCCAATGTACATACCTTTAAGATATATCAAGAATAGAGGGACACTGGGTTCACTAAAGTAAACATCCCCCAGGTCATCGGCTTGTTAACATCCGTGAATCAGAACTTGAGAAGCATTGCGTGGTAGCATCAAAACTGCTTCTGATATTGCTAATGAATATAAAGACCTGCAGGCATATATTTAAAGCGAGTGAAGGATTTTAATCGTATCTGTTCTTGCATTAACAAAAAAGTTTAGCCAGCTAGATGCGGTTAGTTCTTATCACAACTTCGCATCGCATTTTCTTGTTTGCATTAACCCGCTCTCTATATTCCTTTTCTATGTCTCGCATAAACTTCCCAAAAGTTCTTTTATTATAATCAAGCAGGTGTTGATATAATACTTTAAGCTCGTTCATAACCTAGTGATTATTCTCTTCCTCGATCACAAGTAATGTTAGTCCGAGTATTAATCTGTGACATATATAGCCGGCAATGCTGGGGATACATTGCATTCTGGCCAGCTTCGTGGGCGCAATAATTTTTCCTGTTTAACGAATTCTCATAAACCTTGCCTTTTCATGTCTATTCGAAGGCAAAAAATATATATACCGTATTGCATTACTCTCCTTTTTTTATACCCCCATTCAAAATACCTGGATATTTTGAATTAGAGCTAATAATTAAATGTTACACAATAACACAGAATGAACTTAAATAAAGGTGAAGACATTTTATAAGCAAACAATTTGAATAAAAATTATTAAACATATTATTTGTAAGCAATTTTCTCGATAATAACTAGTTCGATTTAATTTAAATTTTTATACCTATACCTAATAAACAGACTTTTTATTTATAAGCTGTAAAAATTTTATTTAAATTAAATTAAGTTTTTATAAATCCATATCCGCTAATCCAATT
Source organism: Acaulospora morrowiae (assembly GCA_910591835.1). Classification (NCBI taxonomy): domain Eukaryota; kingdom Fungi; phylum Glomeromycota; class Glomeromycetes; order Diversisporales; family Acaulosporaceae; genus Acaulospora; species Acaulospora morrowiae. The sequence continues at coordinate 13,831 of CAJVPV010000784.1, read as the reverse complement.
TGGATAGAGTTTTTATACGTTATAAATAAATCTTGGTTTTATAATATTATTAAAATATATATATATATATTTGAAAACATAAAGAATAAGTTTACTTGATAAATTTTTCAAATATATTATAAAATACTCTTAAATTTTAATTTAAAAAAAAAAGTTTTTAAAAAAATAAATTAACTTAAATTGCTTGAAAAACATTATTAATAAAAGATTATTAAAATTATCTCAAAATAGATAAATTTGTTAAATAAGAATATATTTTATAATAAATTAATTTTTTTATAATTTTGCTATTAAAAAATTTTTGTTTTATTTAATAATTTAATTAAAATTTTATGTTAAAATCAAATTTTTAAAAGATTTTCAAATAAAAAATCAAATAATTTTAATATTGTTATTTAAACATGATAAGAAACATTTAATAATTTTTTTATAAGTTGAAAATTTTTTTTTAGATTTTATAATTAATTTTTTTAAAAAACCTATTATATAAAAATTTGTTTTCTAAACAGAATTTATATATAAATTTGTATTTAAAATTTGTAATTATTCAAAAAAAAATTTTAATTCTTGTTTTTTTTAAATCAGACTATATTTTTCAGTTATGTAAAGAAATAATTATGACAATATGTTTTTATTTTTTTGTAATTTATTATAAAAATTATTTTTATCAATATTATTATACTTGTTTAACTTATAAATATTTTTTAAAAAACATATATAAACAAAATTATTAAATTTAAAAGATTTGTTTTAATATAATCTTTACTTATATTTTATTTTGATATTACTTATTATATTATTTAATTATAAAATTAAAATCTGTTTATTTTTTAATTAATTGATACTTGATAATTGTTTAATTAAAATTTAATATATTATCTAAACAAAAACAATAAATTAGTTTATTAATATATTAATAATAACTATAATAATAATAAAAGTTATATTAACAAGTTATTAAAAATTAATAGAACAATAAAATAAATTAATTTAAAAGTTTTTTAAAGATATAAATTTTTTTTCTTATAAATTTTATAATTTATTTGATTTAGTTTTAATTTTAGTTACTTTTAATTTTTTTTTATTTTTAAAAACTTTTTTAAATAGATAGATATAATAACTATTTAATTTATATTTAGTAAATTAATATTAATTAAATATAATATATATGTATAAGCAAATTAATATTCTAATTTATTATATAATATAGGTAAAAGATATTGTTTTTTTCTAAATATTATATATATATATATATATATATAATAAAAAAATGAAATTTACTTATTTAAACAAAAAAATGATAAATTTATTAGCAGATATTGTACTATTTAAAAATATGTTTGGTTTTAAATAATAAATTTCTTGTATTATTGTTTTTTGATTAAAGTTAATAAACTTATTAATATATAAATTGATTATAAATAAAAAATATTAAATGTATCAATTTTGTTATTCAAATAAAGAAAATAAAAATTTAATCAAAAAAATATATATTTTAAATAAATAACCTGTATTTTGAAATCATGTAATTATCATAAGAATACATAATAATTTTATAAACAAATTAATATTTCATATAAAATTACTTTTTATTTAAGAAATATTATTATTCTTTTAATATATAAATTTTGGATATACTGTATACATCTAATAAAGTAATAATTTTTTTTAAACTTTATATGAGTGTCTTTTTCGAAATGGGTAATTATTTTTGAAGGCGACAAAAATGCTGGATGTGATTTTTTCGAACCCAACTTTTAAACAATACATATTTAGTATAAATTTTAGGATCACGCCAGAAAATTTCCGGTCCGCCTTCGAAAATAATTACCCAAATAGAAAAGTATTGAAATTACTGTATACAATTATACAGTATATAGAATTTTGAATTATATAAAATAATTGTAAAGGTAGAATTATATGCAAAATCCCAAAATCAAACAATATACGTATCATATTCTTATACAGTGAATATCACATTTAGCATACTTGATTAAATTCGTCATATTTTAAAACATCGGATAGCGATAATTTGTTGTCATTTAATCGCGTATCATGGTGAATAGGATTTTAATTATATAAATTGCTTTTTTTTTGATATATTGTTTAAAATCATATAATACAGTGAAAAAAAAAAATACAGTATAATCCGATTTCTTTATTTAATTTATTATCATACAGTATTAGAGATCGAAATCCTTTTTTCTTTTTTTTTTCAATCTTTAATCCTTTGAACCACCAAACGACCGTTTCACCATCCGCATCGAATATCAAAAGTATTTTTAAATTCACAAAGCGTTTAATTAAAACCATTCGAAATCTAATTTAATCATAATACGAGTTGTTTGAGGCGATTGTCACAAAATTGATTTGTTGTAACATGATTCTTTAATTGCCAATAAGTAACATTGATAAAATTATCGAACAAATAGATAATAAATCGTCCGTGTAACGATGTAATCGTTTTCTTAAAATTCAGACCATTGCACAGGCATTAGAATTACATGTTTACTAAAAATGACCCCTTTTCGTGTGACGTTCTTTGAAGACTCTTTCTTCCATCAAGGGCTTGTGACACCACTTCAAATCGGTCAGAAAAACATACTCCGGCCATTGAATGCGAGTGCCGTAGGTGAATATTCAATTTGGGACAATCGAACGGTGAAATGAACAAATCGAGGCACCATTATACAATAAGTATTTTTTTGTTGTGAAGAACTGTGGGTTGCTGGTCCCTGGCGTAAGTTGTCAAATTTGGTAGTTGCCGGTCAGTTTTTAATTATTTTAATTGTTAACGTCAAACTCATTGTTAAAAAAGTTAATCGAATGAAGCCGATTAATTATCCCACCTAAAAAAAAAAAAAAAAAAAAAACCTGCTAAACTATTGTACCAATGTTGGTAGCAGTCAAACAGCATTAATGAGACAGAAACAATTTGGGGTACAAACAAACAATAATCCATTCTGTGTCCCGCTCTTTTTTATTGCGTGCGCAAACACACAATAACCGATTTTTCTTTTATTTTTGCATGCCGTGACGCATGAGTTAATTATGTTGATTATTTTATCGAAGGTGCGTTGAACCTTAAGCGCATCTTATTAGCCACTACGTGGGAGCGTTTGTGGTGATTTTGTTCTTTGTGTATGAGCCTGCCGGAGCAATCACGTTACACCTTGGGTTAAAGATCCTACATGTCAGAAAAATTTAGATGCGTACGGATAGATAATGTAGTTCGATCTAATCAAAAAATATTTTCGATTCCTACACATTCTTACACATTACGTACGTAGATTACAGTATATGCCATTAAATTAGCATTCACCATATTATATGGTACAGCATAATAAACCTTAAACTATTTACCGGTATCATATTAACACGTTAAACTTTAGCATACATGCATGCCATTAATACATACGGGTGCCACTACATTCCCCGCAAAAATTGCTAGTGACAAAATCCCTTCCTTCCATTAGTCGTTTATTTTGTCCAACATCATTTTCTGACAACAGTATACAACAATTCAAATCACTTTCTCTTCACTCACAACAAAGTGAGATATTAACCATTCGTAACCAGGGACATTCCGTTGACAATAACACGAATCGTAAAAATTCTACACCTTATCAATAAAACGCAAAGCAAACTAAATGTGTGCAACCATGATAACGGTAAATTACTCTCCCCTGAGTTACCACCCCCCTGAACATCAGTTTCGTGAAAACTCTCACAAGAGAAAGAAGAGAAACCGATAGACCACGATCTGATTATCGAAATGACACACTGTAGTTATTCATTCATCTTGTAGTCTTTTGGTTGTTGGGCACAAACAGTTACGCACTTGCTATCGTATCAATAAACTGCCACGGTTTTTAGCGTCAATTGTTGTTTGATTATTACAATCGATTATTGTCAATTCGGGGTTAGCTCATTGACAGACAGTGGTGCTAGAGAATCGAGCCACTCTTTTTTTTTCTGGGGGAAGAACTTTTGGATCTCATCTAAATTATTTAAATATTACTTCATACACAAAAGTCGTTAACATCACAAAGTCATGAAGCTCATTTAAAAATTTCATGACAACAACGAAAGGAGATTCGTCAAACAATCGTCAACGAACGGACGAGTGAGTGAATGGGTGGGTGGATGGATGGATGGGTAAGTAAGTGAATAAATGAATGAATGAGTGAATGAATGAAAGACCGAATGGATGGATGAATGAATGGATGAATGAATGAATGAATGATGATGAATCAATCGATCAATCAATTGATAACATCCTCAGCAAGTCATCATCATCAATATTACCACAATACATCGTAATGCAAGCTTTGTTTGGTGGATGACAAGCAGCAGCAGCAACATTACAGCTCAGCAATTAATGATGATAATACCTCAGAGATTGTAAATCTATCTCGAACCGTAAATAGTGTAATTTGATATGAGATCAGTAAATTTGGTTAGCGCACTATAAACATTACAGATTTGTCTATGTGAATGAACCATATTAGATTGTATATAGTGTATACAGCACATAAATCTATACAGTACGACCGCAGAATTCTTTTTTTTTCTTTTTCAAGTTAAGAACAATAGGAAATAAGCGGATTGATTAATATGTAAATGATGAAAGGGTTGATTAGCTCGAATGTAAATGAATGACTGCATTGTAGAGCGCTTGTCAACATTAAAGTACGGAGGTGGTAAATCGAAATCGTGCATTGTTAAATCTGTTAAAAAAAAAAAAAAATCACGTTCGCCTATACGTATCTTGATTTCAATACGTGATTTTTCGTGAGAAACAAATAAATGATTAACACTCTCTTTAAACAGGATACCGAAACAGACGAGGGAGTTGTTTGTTTATGACGGGGTCACGCTGGCAGTTGGAAAAAACCAGTAAATTCGAGAAACTCGACACAAACACATCACGCATCGGTCGATCAACAAACATCATCGAACACTCGGACATCGGTAGCACTTTGGTAAAAGTGCGAATTGAACACGGAGAAACACTTGCCGAGCCATCCGGAAACATGATCTAGAAAATTCCATGAGAAAAAACGTTATTATTGTAAAATAAGAAAGAAGGAGAGAGGCACGAGATCGTACATGCATGTATTATTATTGTTTTTGTTATTGTTTTAGGCGTGAATGTTAGGTGAAATATCATGTCTCGCATCATGAACGGCTATCAAAACCAAATTATTGTTATCGTGACCGATCTAATCGTTTCCCAGAAACCCTTTCATTGTTCGTCACCAAAAAGTCATAATCTTTCCTGATGGATGACACCCTGCCAATTACACTTACAGCAAAAAAGAAATCACCTGTTCAGAAATTTCGTGGGAAATCGTAATTAATAATAACTCATCATTTTGGAAAAAACATGTTTTTTAATAACTTTCTAAATACAGACAGATTGATTCCTGGTCGTCGAATAATTGGCATGGTTACACCATCCGATTAAAGGCTCCATAGAATTCCATGGGGGTGTCATTTACATCCTTTATTTGACTCGGGAAACTTGAATTTAGAAATAATTACATTTACACTTGCATAGAATTCCATTCCCATGTATTATTACATTTTGTGCTATCCGAAATATGTGAAGCTATTGAAAGCCAATGTAAACAAAATGGCTTTTTAAAGTTTTCCTTACTGCAATCGTGAACGGAATTCGACGTTCAAGTGATTTAAAAAAAAAAAAAAAAAAAATTTTTAAGAATGAACTTGGTATTGTGAAAAAACCCCGGATCATTCGGTCGTGACACTTGAAATCGATCGAATTTTAACTTTATCTCCTTGAACATTTCTCCTCTTAATCGATCAGCCATGTATGGTGGTGTCAAGTTGATGATGAAACCTTCGTGAAAGAACATTGACACAGAATGGATGGGTGATAAAAGAGTGTTTCACAATTTGGGAAATCAAACAAATAAAAAAAAAAAAAAAAAAAAAAAAAAAAAAAAAAAAAAAAAAAAAAAAAAAAAAAAAAAAAAAAAAAAAAAAAAAAACGAACGACGGTGGTCTAGAAGGAGAAAAAAATTTTTTTTTTTTTTTTTTCAGATTACATAATACAAAGAAATCGGTAAATGATTATCTAAGATAAGAGGACAAAGTCGAAAAGAATGCTGTTCTATTAATAACCAAACGTTTAGCGGGAAAGACGAGTGGACGATTATTGAACGATGCCAGGGCATGAGAAAATTACATAGACTTGCATTTATTATTATTATTATTATCATTATCACCATCGTTTTATATCGTTATCATTATTTTTTTTATATAATAATTATTATTATTCTATTATTATTATTATTATATTATTATTATTTTATTTATTATTATTTATTATCATCATTATTATTATTATTATTATATTATTATTATTATTATTATTATATTATAATACCACATTTATTTTATTTCCTCTGGTTGCATGGTCTGCGGTATTGCGGTATTGTAAATTTCCCTCCTGGTTATAACCTCAGACGTTGTGTCACGAGCCACGCAGCGAAGGGATGAAGGGTGCATCGAAGGGTTTCTCAAAAGGTGATAGTACATATCTCTTTGCACGACCACCGAAGTTTCTGACAAAAAGTCCTTCCAACACAAAGCAACCATTATCATCTTTGAACAAGATGTTTGTTTGATTGTATCGACGAACCAATAATTTTTGGAATCATGCCACGTTTCAAAAAAAAAAAATTTTTCGCAAGAGCGAGCGTGAGTGGGTGAACGCGTGCAATGCGTTATTTCAATTATGGTCCCACCAAGCATCGACTCATCCTACCGAGGAGGAGGGTGAACATGGTTTGCGTAAAAACTTGACATAAAGAAAGCATGCAAGGTATGTACGTACGATGTTAGAGAAGATCCTTGAAGCCTAAATTAAGCAAAGAAAAAGAATCAGCTATTCCCTTACGCATATCGCATGAGCCTTTATTTATTTATTTATTTAGACACATATTAAAATAGTAATTTAATGTAATGGTGATTAATTAAATCAACAGGAAGGCTATTATTGTATTATTATTACTTTCATTATTACTTGATATTCAAGGTTTTTTTTTTTTTTCTTTTTCTTTTTTTTTTTTTTGAATATATGTGCATAGTATTGTAGATCACAGTTCCTAGGTAAGTTAGCTGCAATTTTATGCATGCTGTGCAATCCATATAATCCACATTGAATTCTGGCAGCTAACTCGTCAAGGTTCACAAAAAAAATTGTGACAGGAATCACACATTATAAGGGTAACTCTTGGTGACATGTACGTATGTCGTGGTAACAACATTCTTGGTTAAGATGGTCATAAAGAAAAATCAACTTTGCGGACTAGCTACGTCCGTTCGTCCGTCCGTCCGTCCGACGGTACCGTTCGCAAATCAATGACCGACATATGACCAATCACATTTGCTTCATCAAAATGGTTAATTCAAAAAGTTAATCAATGGGTTGAATTTTACTTAATCAGAAAAAAGGTTGATTTATCAAACATTTTTTTTTAATCTAATCTAATTACAAGAATGGTTCCTTTATCCGGTAATTAAAAGTTTATTCATCCCGTATTCCTCAAACCATTATGTCATGATTTCATCATGGATTTCTTTTACCACAATATTAATCAAGTGATCTTTCTTTCACGTGATATTGTATCGACCAATAACATGAGATTGAATTGTTTCCTTGGACGTAACGACGATGCGGATTATTAATCGTGTAAAGTAGGTTGGTGCCATGCTTCTCCGCAAAATGTGCAAACAAAACCACGTTCGATCAAGATCGCACAAAAAGTTACCTTACACAATTCATTTCGGAAACATTTCTCACCACACACACACACACCCAATACTTGATCAAGTCACTTTGCGAAAAATTCTCGTATTTGCCAATTCACGAAAAATTCTGTTTTTGCTTTTTTGTTCCTCAAATTTTATTCATCCGATATAGAAAAGAAATAATACTGCCATTCTTTTTTAAAAAAAGAAGAGAAAAAAAAAATCGAAAAAAAAAAAAAAAAAAATGAAACTCGATCTTTTCTTTTATGTAAAAAAAGAAGGAGAAAGATTTTCAGATTTTTTTCGATTTAAATACTATCTTGCGTATGTTTTTTAAAAAGAAAAATCGTAGTTTGCTTATTGCCTTATAAATCTTGATATAGTCTAATTGTATATACAGAAGAGAAAAAAGTGCGTGATGTGAGTGGGAAATCAAAAATTAATTTCGTAAGATGTTCTTATTGTTCATATGTTATAAGATAAACCCATTAAAAAAAAATGTAATGTGCGAAAAGTAATTATGTAAATTCTTTACAGAATTCATGATCGGTGCCCGTATGCGGATTAAAAAAAAGAAAAAAGAAGAAAGAAAGAAAGAAAAAGAGGAAGAACCCATAGGAATTGCATATTATATTCTTGATGCCAAAGTGAAAGAAAATGTACAAGATTTATAAGCAGAAATCAATCGAAAACCCGGAAAAAATTATCCCCGTTTCACGGAGATAAGACATTGTTCGTTTTTCTTTGAATAAATGAAAATTTCTAAGATATATATATGTATATATATATTTTTTTTTTTACGATTATATCACCCGTAAATTACCACGCCAAACCCAACCGTGAATCCGAATTAAAAAAAAATTTTTTTCCCATCCCCCCACATATAATATATACCTTGGAGGAAGAAAAAGTTGATAAATGTCTAATGTAAGTCCGAGTAGCGTCTTCTCGTCTTCATATTTTGAACCTCGGGTGAATTCCTGCAGGCCTCCTCCATCTTGAAGTGTCGGCGGAGTGCATCCGTGCGAGCAAACGCCTTGTGACAGCACGGGCACTGATAAGGCTTCACTCCGGTGTGAACTCGAATATGCCTTTGTAAATCGTGCTTTCGCGAAAAAGATCTTGGGCACATTGGGCATTGATATGGGCGTGCTGGGGAGTGAGAGCGAAGGTGTGCTTTGAGATTGTACAACCTACTAAATGTCTTTGGGCAATCTTCCTGTGGGCATTTGATGAGCTGTTGCTGAATCGGTTGTTGTTGATTCGGTTGAGTTTGTGGCTGTTGCGGAGGAGACGCTGCTGGTGGAAGGGGATTTATCTGCGCAGGATTTACTAAAACTTGATTTTGCGAATACTCGAAAGGAAGAGGATTCACGGTTCCTTGTGTTGACGCCATTGTTCGGTTGTCAATATTATTATTTTGCATTTGCAGCGACCACATCGCTGGCATCCCGTAGGTATGATGTGCGTTGATATTTGGAACGAGTGAGGGTGCATTACCGTTCATTGGGTGGGGTTCATAAATGATGAATCGCGTCGGTTCTGGGTAAGACGCTGGAACTCCGTTACTTTGATTTTGTTCCACAGATGAGGCGCCACTGAGCACATCATAGTATCGAGTGAAACTTTCGGGCGGCAGTGAAAAGGTGAACTCTTGTCCGTTGGCCACTGTCGGGGAGGTCGCCGATGACAGGGTTTCGCTCGAGGAATCCTCGCAAAGGGCTGATTGCGGGTAACCATAGTTGAACTGAGACCCCTCAAAATCGTTCGAGGCCATAAGATGAGGGGAAGATCCTGCGCTTGAGCCAGAATCCATTTCTTGAATAAAGGGATATTCTTCCAATCGAGAATCAAACTCGGTTTTGATCTGTATGTTGTCGTTATCGTTTAAATTGGTTGAATCGTCGTTATTACCGTAATGCGAAAGTTGTGTTGGATTTTGCGAATACAACAAGGTTGGCACAGATTGCTGAGGTGAGGTCGAGCCGGACATTGGGAGCATTGTATATTGATCTTGCGGCTGCTGCGGTGGTTGTGGTGGCAACTGTTGCTTTGGCTGTGTCTGGTAAAATTCGTTCTTTATGAATTGGTCTGTGTATTCGTATCCAACCGGAACGAAACTGCTTCCGCAAACGGTAAGGTTCTCGTACTGTTTTCCGATGTATGGCATATTGAGTATGTGGTGGTTGTCAGCAAGAGCGGTCATAAGTTGTCGATAGGCGTATATAAAGGTATTTTATTTATTATTTAGAAAGACGTAGAGGTGAGTCGGAAGGGGGTGTTATTTTTTTGCTTTTCTTTTTTTTTTTTGTTTAGTTTATACCCAAACAATACGAATATAAATATATAATCGAATTTAACAAGTCCTTGTTCAACAGGACGAACGAAAATTTAAAGTCTGAAGAAGAGGGTTTTTTTTTTTTTAATGAGAACAAAAAACGGTTTGTTTGTTGTTGAGAAAAAAAAAGTAGAAGGGGGAATTGCTACTTTTATATAGTAAGTAAATTTTAGATGCGGAACTGAATTGTTCGGATTATCTTAACAACTCACAATAACGGACACAGTTGATTGTGTATATATAATTTGGTATACCAATATAAATAAATTTATAGTACGCTATATAAATAAATACAGTATAGTATATTTCCTAGAGGTCTTTAACGAACCAAAAAAAAAAAAAATAATTTGCTTTTGTATTGTGTTTTTGTTTGGACAAAAAGACTCTGAAATTTTTTTTGCGCTTGGAGGGAAGTTGGGTGTTATATATACGTTGAAGTTTTTTGTGCATCGGTGACAAGTGAGTCTATCATAGTATAAAGAGCAAAATTCTATTGGGACACTTTAGAGATATGAAATCATTTATTATTCGATCTATAAAAAGCAATATAAAATCCCTAATTAAAAATTCAATGTATAATTATTTATATAATTTATTATTTAAAAAGTAATACATTAAACTACTTATTTTTACTATGATATCATGATGTACGACTCTTCGTTTCGTCACCGAAAAAAAATTGGGGGTGCCAAGGTGATTAGCGAAATGGGGCCCCTCTTCCTAAAATAACAAAGACCCCCAAATCCTAGAAATCACACATCATGGTGATATCTCAGCCAGATGTATGGCCGCGAAACAAAGTTTCACCTGCGAACCCCGAGATCGAAGAATGTGAGCATAATAGGGTTTGTGTATTCTCTCCCTGGTTTGGCATTTTCGTTGTTTCGCTTGCTCTCCTCCCGACCTCCCAAAAAAACAATAATCCATTCTTCTACTCATCCTCTCACTTGCAGCCGGCTTCATTGGTAAAAAAAAAAAATAATAATAATAATAAATAAAGATACACGAATTTTGTAATATTTTTCTTTTCCTAAATATCCAAAAACCACCTGACTTGATTTGTCGTGAATAGCGACGGTGACAATCGTGAAATTTTAATTGTCCTGATTTAAAACGAAAACAATATTATCATTTCCGTGATTCACAAACAATTAATCGCATTCGGACTAAAAAAACGTTCTGTTACTAACACCTCTCTACCACTAGTCACATTTTTAGAATTCAAAGGAATCCTTTTCCCCTCTTGTGATAGGTACGAACGGCAGATACATAAAAGTGCATTCTGAATACAAACAACTTAACCATCTAACAAATGCATTCCTTCCTACATGACAACATTCCGGAAATATCACTGATTCTTTCGTCGGAAGCTTTCTTGATTCCATCTCGGTAATAATTTATCCCTCAAACATGACTTGTTCCCGGGGAAGGGCGATATTACTGATCAATTTATCTCGATGTACCACCGATGATATAATCAACTTTTAGTCAGCTAATTAGAAGCCTTATCCAAATAAGATTATGTAATTTCTGGATATTCGTCTAGAATCGCGCTGACGTATATCACTTTTTGCGAACTGTCATTTCTGAGAAGGTTACATACGACCACGTCTTTTGAGCCGAGGTGAAATAAAGTTCCCATAATACAATTGGACAAACAAGAGTGTGATCGATTCCAAATATCTAACAATTTCGGGCAAGACAGTAATATAACATTTAGATTGGATAAAGTTTAATCACATTATTAATATCAGTGTTTGTAATATTTTTTTAACAAGAAATTGGTATGATTGATACATTAATCTATTCAACAATTGAGATTTTAATTATAGCAGGGTATGAGTAATTTTATTGTTGTGCCAAGATGCTTGTTAATTACAATTTCTTATTGCAGCACTGATTTGCCTTTTTAAAAATATAAACAATAACAGAAATTCACTGTATTGTATGTATGCATTTGTCATAAAATAAATGTTGATCTTATAAGATATTTCTTATTTTTTTTAACAAAATTTTGTTATTCTTTATTTTCAAACTATATTTAATAAATGATAAATAAATAGATTATTTATTATTTATTAATTAGTTATGTAAGAAATCTAATGAATTTAATAACATTAAGTATCTTTTTAAAAAATATTTAAATTATCAGAAAACAAGTTGTATTAATTAAAGCAGCTAAATATAAAGTTATATTAAAATAATTTTTTAAAAATTTTTTTGATATATAAAACTCATTAAAAATTTTAAAAAAAAACTTTTTAAAATCGTTAAAAAATTATTGAAAGAGTAAAGTGAACAAATATTAAAATTTTTTAACATAATCTTTTATATATTAGTAAAGAAAACAAATTTTTCATTTTAATTTCCTAATTAGTTCTATTTAAATAAAATTAAATAGCTATTTAATAATTTATATAGACTAAGCTATATTTAATCCAAATCTGATTCATATCTAACCAGATTTAAAAATTAAAAATTTGATTCGATTCATATCTGATTTGTGAATTATTTGGATTCAGATAAAAATTGTGATTCTTAATTACTGGAATTGATACTCAGGTACTGTGCATATAGAGATATAATGTGATCCTAGAAAAACCATGACTGTATCATATCAATCCTTCAATTAATTGAAGAACAAATATTATAACCTTTTACTATAGACCATGTACCATCCATATCAAAACTAACTCTAAGCTTGCCAAATTACCACTAGGAGGCCTTTCTATTTTTGTGATATAACAATAGCTTGCAAGGATATTACCATTTGAGAAATTATTTGTTATTTGTGTTATGACTGAGGAATTGCTTAAGAAACTACCTGCTTTTTACTAAAGATCAAAGCTCTAATTAAAAACTTTAAGGATATCTTCTTATTTGAATTGCCAAACCATCTGCTATCCAAGTAAACAGTGGATTACACTATTGAATTAATATTAGAATCTGAATTATCATCTCATTCTGTATATTACCTATTCTATATGAAAATGAATAGGCTGAAAGCAGATTTATTTCAAAAAAGGATTTATCTATTCTTTCATATTTCTATTTGGTATTTCTATCCTTTTTATATATAAAAGGAAGAATCATTAAGGTTATGTGTTAATTACTGTGCACTAAACAAAATCGCTATCAAAAATAAATATCTATTGTCAAAAATTAACAAATTAATGGATCAACTTGTGAAAGCAAAATTTTTCACAAAAATTGATTTGTACTTTGGATATAACCAAATCTATATTAATAAAAAAGATATTTCAAAACAGTATTCAGGATTCACTATGGTTATTTTGAATTTCTAATTTTGTTATTTGGTCTTACCAATGCATTAGCAACTTTAATAATTCTGATAAATGACATCTTTTAAGATTATCTGAACAAATTTATGATTGTATACTTGAATAATATACTTATATATAGCAAAACAAAGAAGGAATACTTGCATCATATCTGCACTATCTTATAAACTTTGAGAGAACACTAGTTGTATATCAAAATTTTAAAATATGAATTCTTTAAGTAGTGTGTTGAGTATATGAATTATCTGATTTCTGGAAAAGAAGTCTCTATGGATTCAAGAAAAATTGATATCATTCATGAATAGTCTGCACCATCAATGTATACATGTGGTGTAAATTATTTTGCTGTTGACTCAATTCCCAAAATCCTCAAAAATAATTGCACCATGACTCAATTATTTATATGTTT
>CAJVPV010000783.1:0-18956 GCA_910591835.1 Acaulospora morrowiae | reverse complement strand
AATATATTGATTAAAACAGTACTAAGTAAAGTTGTTTTATAAGATATTTACTATATGTTTATAAATTTTTATAAATTATTTATTAAATTATAATCAAAAATATAAGTCTAATTTTTTTCGATACACACTGTATATAAATGTCTTAGATGGCATCTAGTTTCCTAAAGGTAGTTTGATTACTTAAACATATGAAGGTGCTGCAGCCATAATTCCACAGGTTGGCCTTTAAGTTATGAGTAGGATTAATATCCTTGCTTTCCAAATATGGCTTGATGTATGGCAAGAGAAGTCAGTAGTGGTATTATTACCAGATTTTAATTTGTTGTTGCTACCTTAATGCATGAAGGTACTGTAGCCATTTTATGCAGGTTGGCCTTCAAGTTACAAAAAGGATTTGGTATATCCATTGTTCAAGTGTGACGGAAGTGTTTAATGGATAGAGTTGAATTGGATTTTCTTATAGGCATTGATACCTAACCTTGCACAAGAGACCTACATTGTTGAGGAGTGAGCAATTGATGTCACCAGCTCTGTTTGCGGGGGTAACTAGAATCATTGGTCTTCACGTATTGTTCTACTAAATTCTTATAAGGCATAGTATCTAGAGATTCAGTCAATAATAGTGTGCATCGGTTTCTTAGACATATTTAGTCTAGCCATCAACAAGTAAATAATATTAAATTTGGTAATGATAGTTATGTCGATCTTTTGGAGGGGATAAACCATTCATCCTTTTTTTAAAAAATCATAAAAGAGAAAAACTTTTCAAAGTTCACTTCTTGAAGAAGATAGTTGCTTCTTATATAGTTCTTAAGAAAATGAAGTCGACTGGCCAGAGAAGTGATGAGATGAAACATGATATTTTTAAAAAGAAGGAGAGGTCTAGAGAGAAAAAACTTCAGGGTGAAGAAAAAATCTAACTTTGGCAGGAAGTAAAGGAAAGAAGTGAAGGAAAGAGAAAAAGTATAAATAAAAGAGATAGAAGAGAAGGGAGAGAAGAAGGAGAGGGAAATGCAATCAAGAAAAGGGAAGAGGAAGGGAAAAAACGAAAAAAAAATAAACAATTTAAAAAGTTTTCTAAAAAGAAAATTTTCAAGTGTAGAAGGGGGAATGGGAAAGAGTTTAAGATTACAATTAATATAATACAAATTTAATATAATATGAATATATTATATTATATAAAAAGCAAATAATTAACAAATTATATAATATATCAAAAATATAATTTTATAATACAAATAATTTTATATAAATATTTTTTTATTTAATAAAATTTAAAATCAAAAATATTTAAACAAACAAAAAAACTTTGGTAAAAAAATCCTATAAAGAACAACTTTTGTTATCTTTGTAGTCTTTTTAATCTTTGCAACCTTCTTAATCTTTATATCCTTTGTGATTATGACAACCTTTACAATCACAGCAATCTTTAGAATCTTCTTAGGTTTCATTAGAAGTTTGGGAAATAAGATCTTATTCAGTATTACCTGATATAGAATTTCTATTAACTTATACTTTGATACAACAATTAATTAAAAGAAGACCATATATTCAATTTTCAACTTCATTAGCATAAAAACTTAAAATAATAATCAAAAAAGATATAAAATTAAATTAATATTGAATTATTAAATAAATCTTATCTTTTCTAATCAAATGATTTATTTAGAAATTCAAATTAAAAATTTGTAAACAGAAGTTAAAGAGCTAAAAAAAACAAATATCAAATTAGAAACAAGATCAATAATCTAGAAGATCAAATAAAATTTTTAGATATATAAATAGAGAATTTGCTACTCAAGAGAAAAAATTCAAGAAAAAAATAGATATTTAAAAAATCAGTTCTCAAATTGGGATTTTATTGTTGTGATATCTCTGAAATTTGGATTATCTATAGGATCTATATTATTTGGGATTAAGAATAGATTCCAAAACTATTTAGTATATAAAATATTGCAGATCAATTATGTTCTTTTAAAAGGGACATACTGTAATTATTTATTCTTTATTTTAATAGAAATATAATTCAAAAAACATTTGAATTGAATAATTTAAACTGTAAAAAATTTTTCCAAATAGTTTTTTTTCATTATTATATTAAAAAAAAACTTTTTTAATAATAAGAGACATTTGAATTATATCTTTGTTTTTAATTTAGGAACCTATTTTTATCTAGAACATCTGTGGTATCAATAGAACTCTCAGATAAAAATATTGACTAAAGATTTTAAAAATGTTGAAGATTATAAAAGTACTGAATATTGGTTAAATTTACAAAAACAAAGGTTTTGATCAGTTAGAAATACAAAGAGTAATAATAAAGTAGTTTATGAATCAGATTTAAGAAAAACAAGAGATGAAATAAAAATTGTTGTAAAGATACTTCCTGAATATTATAAACTAAAAATAAATGAAGTTTTTTCGAGTTTTAAAAATAAAAAAATATTAGATAGGCTATTATCTAAATTATTAAGATTAATAATTTCTATGGTTTTAAAAATTGAAATCATATAGACTCATATGGATTCACATACATATAAAAAACATAAGTGAGTTATAATTCACCTATTAAATTTATTATAAAAGCTAAAATTGAATGAAATTGGACACAGAATCATTAGGATCCTTAATAATTCCATACTATAATTTCTTATGAAGATAACTATATAACTGATTAGATGCCTTATATTGTTACCAAAGAAAAAGGTATCTAAAATTATAAATAGAAAAATTAAAAGCAGACAATAAATATTTATATGTGAACAATTAATTAAATAAGATAGAAATATTAGGTATATACTGTATATATATATTACTTTATACTGTATATATTAATTTTTAATAAATAATAAAGAAAAAGATATAAAGAATTAAAAGTATACAGTCACTATTAGTAAGGTCTATTCACTTGAAGAAAGTAAAACTAATTTAGAAAGTCATAAAAGAAAAATAATTGTATATGATTATAGTTAACATTTTTATAAGATATTTAAATATTATTAAATATTTGCTAAATATTTATATACTAAATATTTATTTATTATATAGTTAATCAACTTGTTAAGAAGAGTTTTAGATAAATATTCAAAATCAATTCAATATATAAAAATGACCTGTAACAGAAATTATAAGACTGTAACTTATTATAATATAATATTATTCAAAAATTTATCAAATTGGATTTATTATTTGAAAGAAGAAGCTAAAGAATTAATAGAAAAACATAAAAAACAAAAGGTTGCTAAAGAATTATCAGTATATTTAAAGGAGTATCAAATTGAAAAAGCACAATAATAGATAAGGTCAAAAAGGCAATTACTAAGGTAAAATTAATAAAAGATACAAAAATCAATAAAAAAAAACAATCAAAAAAAAGGAAAAAGAAAGGACACAAAGTGAAAAATTTTAAAAATTATTCAAAATAAGATCAATTAAGAGAAAAGAAAAAAAAAGTGAAAGAAAAAACAGAAAATAATAAATAACTTAATTTATATAAGTAATTTTTTGTTATATTAAATTATATTATTTTATTATCATATTTTAATAAACTTTTTATTAATTTTTTTTTTATTGCGAATGAGCATTAAATGCAAGACTTTATTAAATTATTAAAAATTCCTGTCATTACATTAAACATCCATTTAAGTTAATGTTAGCCTATCACATGTACAACTATTAGTTTCTAAAAAACACTACATGAGTGAAAAGAAATTTGTAGTGGTCCATGAATGGCTAATGCTCATCTATAAACAGCTAAGTTAATATGGTCGTTAGTGAAAATTTTATAAACTTGGATTTTGGCTATGTTGTCTGGACCTGTGAAACCATAATGGCAGCTTTTAAAAGTAATGTGTTATTGATTGGGTTTTGGTTTTATTGCTTGGATTAAACTTTTTATTAATTATAATTCCAAATAATTATTAAATTTTATTAATTATAATTATAAATAATTGTCAAATTTTATTAATTTATAATTATAAATAATTATTGAATTTTATTAATTATTTTTATTTTCTAAATAATGAAATTAATTACTAATATATACTGTATATATAAAAATTCATCAAATTTTAAACTTAAAATATGTTAAATTATAGTTAAGTTATTTATTAAATATTTGTATTTTATTTATTTATTCATTATCAAATATTATAATATTATAGTCGAATTATTTATAAATGTTTAATGAATATTTATATTTAATTTCATGCTAAGTGATATCAAATAGCATAAATTTGGTATAAATTTATTTATAAAAATTTAAAAATTCAACAATAATTAAACATACCAAATAATCAAATTTCAACTAATATATATTAACTATTACTGATTTTTGAATTCAAATAAGAGAATATAAAAGTATTAGAATTATATTTATTAGTTTTATATATTTATTATTTGAGAGTTGGATTTCTAGATTTGTTATATTTAAGGCTTTGAAAAGTATCAAACTGATATCAAAGTAATATCAATATGGTATTGATCTATAGTAAATTTAATATAAAAATTATAATTTATTTATATAAATTTATAATAAATTTAAATATTAAACTGGTATCAAATTGATATTGAAATAATATCATTAGGAGCCCTAGTTATAGTATATCATAGGCAAGTCTATTAAAATATTATTTTTTATTAAAGCTAAGACTTAATATTAGTTTTGATATATTAGATAAAATAATAGAATTGGATTTTATTAAAAGATTGATAATTTAGCTTTAGTTTGGTTTTGATTTCTATATACTGTATATTTATTTATTTTTATAACATTTGAAAATATGGTTTTGAATTTTTAATATGATTAAATACTTGAGACAATAATTATTTTTAAATATATCTAAATATCTCTTATATAAAAGTTGTTTTGTAAAAAGAGTTTTACTTAAAATTTTTGCTTTTGAAAGTAAACAAAAAGAAATAATTATATTTGTTTTTTTTAATCAATAGATTGTTTACTTTAACAAAACATTATAATATTATAATATTTGATATGTGATTTCACTTATTACTAACTAATATATTATTAATAATACTAATAGATTTGAAGATTTGTTGAATTCTTTTAAATCAGATTATTAAGTCATATTCAATTGTTTTTTTAATAGTTAAGATTTTTATTATATTTGAGAAATTATAATTTGATCTTTTTTATACTATATAATATATTAATATAATATATTAAGTAATTGTAAAAGATCTTGATTTTTTAATTAAAGTAGTTTAGTATAGTTAGATTTACTTCTCTTAATAAATTATAACTTGAATATTTAAAAGTTATTATTTGAACAATAATATTAAATACAAGGTATAGTCAAGTTTGCTTGAAATAATTTAGTTTATGACTTGTTTAATTATTAATTTATTTCAAATTTATTTGTTATATGTTGTAATAATTTAATTTAAGTCTTTAATTAAGATATATTTAAATAGACTATTTGTTACATTTTCTAAAAAGTAATTTTAAGATAATTTATATATATTTTCTATAAAAAAGGAGTAATTACTAAATTAAAAATATTAAAAAAATATTTTTATTAGAATTATAGTTTTCTAAAGTTGTAAATAATATAATTTGTTTATATTATATCTAATATTATTAAATATAAGAAAGAAACAAAAAATATCAATAGTTTTTTAAAGATTGAATAATAATTTTACTATTAGCAATATATTATTTATATATTATAAGTAAAAATATTGTAAAAAATTGACAAGTAATTTTGATACTTGAAGATAATTAATATTATTGGATTGTAAAAGATTAATTATAAAGTAAAGAGATGATTTTCTTTTAATATAATTCTTTTGTCATAATGAATTTATTTGTTTTATTAAAGTTTGTTATAATAATAAGTTTTCATTTATATAATAGCTTATAAAATATATTAATTAGTTTGTTTAGAATTTTTATTCTTTAAAAAGCTATTTTAAGACTATTTATTATAAGTTTATTGTATTGTATACTTTTCATAATATCAAATAAAATAATTTAAAGTTTATTGTTAAAGTTAATAATTATATTTAATATTGATACTATAATTAATAATAGTTTTATTATACTTTGTTCTATTAGATCTATAAAATTGGCCTTAAATAGAATATTATTTTTTAAAAGAGTTGCTAATAATCTAATATTAATAATTTTTTTTAATTTTTTTTTATTGTTTTAATTAATAATATTGGATAAGTATTTGTAATTTTATATAACTAGATTATTTTTTTGGATAGAAGTACTATTGTCAAGCTTTTTTATTTTTAAAATATTAGTTTGTTATTAAGAATAATATTATATAATTATAAAAATATTTTTTTGAAATTGTCTTTAAGTAAATTAATACATTAAAAGTTTTATTTACTATTAAGCTTGTTTAAAAGTTTTTTTAATTCAATTAAAACTTGGATTGATTTATAAATTTTAGCTAAAATTGAATTAATTAATAAATATATTTTCTTTTACAATATATCTACAGGATTAAAATTGTTATTTATGAGAATTTTAAAATAATTATTTATAAAATTATAAAAAAACATTATAAACAATATAAATAATTGATAATATTGTATATTTATTGTAATTATTAAATTATATTAATAATAAATAGAAATAATATATTTAATACTGTACAGTATATTATAAATATATTTTTAATTGTTTTAAAAGAATAATACTAAATCAATTAACCAATTAATAATACTATTATTATTACTATTATTATATATTTTAAATAATTAATGAATTATTTTATTTATTATATATTTATTTTATTTACATAATCTCTTTTATATATTTATTTTTACTTACAATAATATCTTTTATAATTATTTTATTTTTATAACAATAAACTACTCTATAAGAATATTAACTATAATAAAATAGAATGCTGTACCTAACATATCTAACAATTATAAATTTAAAAAACCAATTATTCAATACATTAAAAAATACTTGATTGACTTCGGAATTTGATTATAATTCATCCACAAAATATTTGCTACACAATTCGTGATCTGCGATATTTTTTGCCACATTCTATCTAATTATTTTGCCGCATGAATCGAGACACTCGGGTGAGTGCAAACGAATTACAAAGAAGTATCGAACTAGTATTCTTACAGAGATGTAGGCACAAAGTATGTTGATAAAAGAAGGTGAAGATTTTATTTACACACAGTCATCTCAGTAACTATGTTCATGTGCCTTTATGATCGCGTGATCTCAGAATAGCCTTATTACAGATTTCAGCCAAGATTGCGGCTTAATAATCTTCCTCTAAATACGGAACCTTGGCGTGGTGTGGTGTGGTGCGGACGGATGGACATTCATATAATCAGTTACAACTAAATTTGTGCGTCCAAATCAATGATTTTGTGTAAGGCGGAGATTATCGAAAACAAGGACACGTTGTGAGAATAACGGGGAAGAAGACGAGAACAAATATCATACACTTAGTATACGCAAAAAAAGGTAAATAAAACTGTGGTAAATTTTTTTATTTTATTTTAAAGACACACGAAGGTATAGAAAAAAACAATTGGAGCTCAACGACAAGTTCACACTGGTGCAAAAGTACATGATCAGAAGTTTCTTGAAACCTTTTTTCTCCTTAAATTAGTATACGAGCAAAAAATACCGTAGATGTCGGAGAAAAAAAATCAACTACCCCGAACTGTTTTTTTAATAAAAATGACCTAAAACTGGTTTTCTAATGAGACGCATTTTCATAATATTTATGTAATAATTATGAAAATTTCACAAGGATGATAATGAGTTGATTGGTAAATATTTATGTTGGCGAGGCACAAATATACATTATACAAATCTTTAGCTGCCTACACTTTTGCATTGTTCTCATTAGTCAACTAATCAAAATCCGTACTGAAACAACGAAAGAAATGCTGGTGAAACCAAAACAATAAAAAAACCTTTTAGTGTTAGTAATCAACTATATTTGACAAAATAATTATTACCTAATATGGATAATCACCGCAAAATTGCGGAAATTATGAAATTATGAATTGGTACCGTGATTCATTCATTCATGTATGGTAAATCAAAAAAAAAATCAAGGTCCAGACAATGCGATAAAGGTAATGCCAATTAAAATTTTGCCAAAGACACAATGGGGGTTTTTTTTTGCTGTAAAGTCCGTTAAATCTCAATATATATATATATTTCTGATAACCAATTTACAGTGCGCTTGAACAATATCCTGGTTTCGAAGGAATCTTTAGAGAATCATCTTATGTTTTAACCAATAACAATAATGACAAATAAATAAGTAATTGGCAATCGATTTGCTTTTTTTAAACCCACCCGAAACGTAGTGACTAATGAAATACATTTAAAATTTGCTATTTGGCTAAGGCATAGTAAAATGTGATTGAAAATTCCCTTAAGGATAACGACGTGAGAATTAGGATCGCCATTTGCAGTTGACGCATCTATTTTAGCGTTTGTGGCGTTAATTGGATCACGGATCTCATCCCCCCTCCCTCCCTCCCTCCCCTGAAAGATATTTGTGATCTTGAAAATTAAAAGGCGTTCGTCTCAGGTTCTAATCATACGACGGTTGGTCGATTAAATTCGCGCGTCGCTAATCTAACAGAGAGAGATCATTTTACAGTATATACAGTATATACACATCCCTAGCACAAATAAATCTTCGTACACACGAGAAAAAGGTCCGGATTAAGAAAACAATCATCGAATGGCGGAACTGATGTTACAAAACAATTTCCATACGTTACGACTTGAGGCCACGCCAAGTTTCCATATCCTTGCTCACATCGTTCACGAAAGTATTGGCGGTATTTGATACAAGCGGTTCAATTGACAGTCCCAAAATGAAATTTGTGTTTTTTTAAATAACAAATAAATAAATGCACTGTGTGGCTTGATTGTTTGTGCAAACATCCGGTGTGAAGAATTCTTGGTTTACCCATTCACAATTAGTCGTTTTTTATTTTAACAATACGAATAATTCATATTATGTTTTTCATCAGCTGCTAACGAACAATAATATCAATTTCGATCGTCATTATGATAATTTGTTCCCTTTTCCGTCCATTCCAAGAGAATAGACCGTGCCTTCTTTCGAGCTTCTTGTTTTACCGATTCACCATCTTCTGGTTAATTTCAGGAATTCAATTCTCGAACTCCGATTTAGTGTTGATGCCAAAAAAGGTTCTTCTTCACCATAAATTGGTCTCAGAATGATGGTCCAGGATCACAAGTGAATTTGAGGAAACGTTAAAATTGGAAATGTTCATTCAGGAGGTTGGTTCTAAAAGAAAAAACAAAACAAAACAGGAAAAAAAAAGGTAAAGTAGAAATGCCGATATAACACACTTATTATTATTATTATTGATGTACAGGTCTATCCTACTGTCCATTAGACTGTTCTCGTTTATGACCCACATGCCAAATTATGACATTGTGTTTAATGCTAAGATTGTCAAAGAAATCAACCTTTTTCAGGCGAGTTTTTCAGTGTGCAAGATTTTCGTTATGCGAGATAGATGTGCAATGAATAATAATAATAAATGCCCTCACGGAGAAGCAATATTTATGTCATAGTATGTTCACAACGCCCTGCGTGAATCACATCCCCCTTGCCGAATATCTTGTTTAAATTCCGGTTTATACAATTTGTTAGTTGTACTGTGCATTTTCACCTCATTGTAAATATCCCCTGACCTACGCACGTACGTCATGCGCACAAACAGGTCGGCGACATTACCTCTTTTTTCGTTATCACAGTCAGTCAGTCAGTCGTGACTCGGATAAAAGTATTATCATTGTGTATATTATTGTATTGTGAACAGCAAATTTTGCACGATTGATAAGTAAAAAAGCTCGTGACCCAATTGTGTATTCACGACTCATGGTCTCAGACCAACAATAGGAAATCTTTTTTGGACTCGATAATTCGAGGGTAGAGAGACAGACCTTGAGAATTTGCGAACGTCGGTATGACAGAGTGAAATCGTTATTTCTGACATCGTTATTTCTGACATCGTTATTCCTGACATCGATGTTACCAAATGATCTCGTTTTTCGGCACCGGATGGGTTTAAATTAATGAATGGTTGAATGGTATTAATACCTTAAAAAGTGCAATGGGGTTTCGTGCATGCATTGACCTGCATCCCAAAGGAAGACTTCTTTTTTTGTGAGGTTCAATCAAATATACATTTCCTCCTCCTCCTCTTCTTCTTCTTCTTCTTCGTGGACCACCATGTTTTGCTGCTTCATGCGTCATTTTTCAATTGTCTACTATTAAAAAAGCTTAGCGCATTCTTTTTTTCGTTTGTCACATACAACATGACACCCATAGGAGGATATGTGCGCGCATAGCATGTAGCCTAGAAAACCCAAATATTTAATACGTGCAGGAGCTAAAACGGTAATTACAAATAAGACATCCCGAATATGTATTGTTATACAATGGAATGGGCGTCTATTAGCAGAAGTCTTGAGAGTGATGAGGCGTTGGTCACAACGGCAAAACGCAACCACCCTCGAGTGTGGTTCACGATGGACTTGCCACACCGACGTCCAATTAAGTTGATCACACACAACATAAAAATAAAGTTGTGTGAAGCGAAGCACATATCTCTTCTTTTTTGGATCTTTTGTTGTACGTTGCAATCTAACAAAGGAGGGATCGACCCGATGATGCGAATGCCGGATCGTTCCAGAAAAGGAACAAAATATGATTTTTGCTTAGTTAATCCGAGACCGTAAGTAATGAATTCATGTTCAACGGGATACCAGATTAATTAAACTGAAAATTACGAGAATACCTTATGTTTTTTTTTTGTGCACAGATTAATTATTAATTCTAACATCAAACGATTAAAAAGAAGTCGTATATCGCAGTTGTCACGGTGTATACCCAGTGCGTTGGTTTACGTGCACGAATTTCCAAAAATTCGTTACTTTACACAAACATCTTACGGCGCGCCCCTCCCTCGATAACGCCGGTAAAACGACGGATAACGTCATTCGTTCATCACACGAGAACGAACGACTAGAAGATATTTTCTCAAGGCTGCACACGTAAGAAAAAAGTGAAACTCGTCGTCCGTCATTCATTTATTGTTGAGAAAGTACAGTAATTTTCGTGAATCGTAGCAAGTACGGGTTTTATGATGTTTCACGTACACGATCCAATCAGGTAACGTGATCATCTTTTGTCCTAATCTTATTTTACTTAATCCTCTCGTGTCAATGAGAGTTTATGAATGAAAAAAATTTTTTCTACGATATTTCGCGTCTCATCTACCAACCCATAACTGGTTTAGCCCAAGGCCAACAGCTGCATCGATGATTTAATTAATGTCCATTTATGTCAACAGGCTCCAAAATAAGCAGTTTAAATTAAATGATGGGCAATAATTAAGTTTTTTATGTTGTCATTATTGATAACTAAACTTATGGTTAAATTCGAAATTGCCAACCAATCAAACGGTTCCGAAATTTTTATATGCAGATATTGTATGTATGAACAGCGCATGCGTGAAGTATGAGAAATTGTATGTGCGTATGAAATCAATGTTGAGCATGGTTCTGGTAAGCATAGGCGTAATTATAGGGCGTGCGAGATTGATTAAGAAAAAATAAACTTTTTTACACTTTACACTTTGACGATTCGTTATCATGAGAAATACTCTCATGCCTGATGCATGTATAAAATAACAATGATGACTATGATGATATACTGTATGCTATATAGTACAGTACAGTATATCCAAGATCCTTGAACACAGTCACAGCCTCACGTAATCTTTCGATGTCGAAAGCGATGGTAAAACACATGTCCTTTATACACGATATGTATAAACATGTCACATATGTGCGGATTAAGACCCTCTGGTTACCAAGTATGGTTCATACGTCGTGCATCATATAATAATAGTAATACTGTACATAAGACATTTCTAGTTCATCTTTACTAATACTTTATCGCACGGTTTGGGTGGTGTGCTACTTTTAAAAAACATGTCGTTGTTCTCATGATCGAATAAATTCCATCCACTTTCTTTACTATTTTTTCTTGATCAATATGGTAAGTTCGAATCGAATCGGTAAAATACGGGTCGGTAGACAAGAATTTTAAGGGCACTGCGGTAGTTTCAATTTACAAGAAAAACGTGTGATACTCTGCTTTGTGTATTTATAGCACATAACCCTGATTTTCTTTTTTTGGTAATACCCTCCCATTTTTGGAATTTATAAGCTGTAATTAGAAGACAAGAAAGTACGATTGAGTAATCAAGTGATAAACTAATTCATTCTGCACTCTCTGATGAATTCCGTCGAGTTTCATTCATTCATGTACGCATATACGTTTGCCTCACTTATTTAGAACATCTACGGACCCTGAACCATCAAAAATTGATTATTGCTGGAGTTTGCTCCCGATGTTGAACACCGTTGAACGCGACCAATTGATCATCCTTTCTTAAAAAAGAACCAAAAAAGATTGTTAATAATATTTAACTTTCCTATTATACCTCTCGCATCGTCATTCTTATTATGCCTATCGGATGTTACAAATTCACACACCAATCTTCCTTAAACCCTTTTCACACTCTGAACAAATAAACATCGCGTGAATGAATAAGCGCAATCAATCAGATTTCTGTAAAAAGTTCGATCCAATGATGAAACGTCCTGTAATCGTGGTATTGTGATGTTTCATCTTTTTTTTTTTCGATTTGGCGTTTTCTTACTTTTTTCGTTCATCACCTTCATCTATAAGCTTGATTGATTGGAGAATGTGGGCAAATCATTGAAAAACAAACATTACAAACAAAAGATCCACCACCAAAAGTCATTGGAACGGTTCTCGGCAAACACGAGAGAATATAAAAAAAGAATATAAAAAAGAATGTAGCAAGTGATACACAAACTTGTCCTTGGCACAAAAAAAAAAAATAATAATAATAATTTAATTAATTAATTAATTGTATTTTGCCGACTCATTTATTCATTAATGATATTCTCTGGTTGCGAATGTGCAAATGATTGAATCATTAATCATTGTTGTCCCATTGCTTGCACCAGCCACACACTGTATTTTTTTATCATTGACGATCTGTGTGCATACCTATATTTAGATCAAACACAAAACTCTAAATGAGTCGAGGACAATAAATAAATAGTTGTTTGGTTGTTGAAATGTTGTTGGTGCACCATTGCATTAGGAATTAATGAGAATGCATAATCGCGGCACGGGAAGCTAAAATGGGCGACGTTCGTGACCTTCGGGTTATTCGCCGTTTTCAGAGCTCACAATTAGGTTGTGTTGTGGATCATGTCACCTTCTACGAACACCGCGTCTCATTAGGAATCTTCGATCGGGATTCAGCGTCCGACATAAGGAAGGGTCAACACAACACATGATTTATAAACATCGAGGGAAAGAGGAAAATCAGTCGTAGCGGCAAAGGAGGTCAAGGTGAACTGATTGCATTGAGCCATTCTTCTTTTGCGTCAGGAAACAAACCTCGCGTCGGTAATCAATGAATGAATGCATCGAGATTTCTTGTTGACCAATTTTCATCATCTTTAAGATGGATCGACTCACACACACGCTTTTTACTTCCCCCCCCCCCCGCATTATCCAATACCATTAACAATTCCTACTGATTCTTCCACCAAAGACATACGTGTACTTGTATAGTGGTTTCACGTTTAACAATAAACCTATTTTGTGTGGTGTACGGACAACATTGTCGGTGATAAGAAATGATGTAGATGAAAGATGAGAGTTGATAAAGCTGTTAGCCGAATACACGTTTTGCTACTTGTTTATTTTGTACACATATGTATGTATATACGATATTTGATGGTCTTCTTTTTTTTTTTTTTTTTTGGCGTTCTCCCTCTCCCTACATATTATGTGGTCGATAACACCTATCAATGAGATGGGATCGTGATTGACTGACTGACTTCTGTTGTATTTAAAATACGATAGACAAAAACTAAGAGAATCAATTTTTATTAGTGTTACTGTAAAATAAGCGTAAATAAATCGTTTCACTTATCTACTTTCAATCATTTCCTTTTATCACACCGGTAATTACAAACTACATTTCACACTTTGTTATTTATGTTTGATAGTATAAAATATGTGTGAACTATTATTTATACAGACCTTTCTCATTGATGATGACTTTATCGTTAATTATTGAGCACAATACTCAATTGGGTTTCTTTGTGTGTATTATATATTTCTGTGTCAAGAATTTTCTAAAAAAAGCCACCTCACACCCAAGCACAACATTTGTTGTCGGCACACATCCCCTTTTTGCTTTGTATATAAACACCATACATTTCTTTCGATTTCACAAACACAAAAATTTCTGATTGCAAAAATTTCTTCGCAAATTCAAGAAATTCTATAAATACCCCCCCCCCCCTTTCTTCGAGGATTTTTTCTTTTTTTCTTGGGTCACACGAACACTGATAGATATAGAATATTTCTAATTATCTTTTACTTATATAATATTTTCTATATACACATATAAAACAAAATGACAACGCAACAATTTTATGATGATGACGAGTTTGCCAACGTACCAAAATCCCTCCTCCCAATAATAAAATTCCTTTTTAATCCTTTGAATGACCCCAAACATCAACAAGAGTCTTTTCTCTCAAATCCTTTTGCCTTCTTCTCATCGTTCTCAAAAAAGAAGAACACCGCAAAGCCATATGTTTCTTTCAAAGGATTAAATGATGTACCAATTGAGTTTCTTTTAATGATTTGCAAAAATCTAGAGCCCACAGATATTTTTGCATTGGCTGGTGTGAATAAACATCTCCGAACAATATTACTTGACATTGAAAACAAACAAACACAAGAACTATGGCGCATCTCTCGCCTCGAGCATTCTCCCTTTCTCGATGTGCCCCTCCCAAAGGGCATGACAGAACAAGAGTTTTTAACGCTTACTGCGCTTGAAAGAGGGTGTCAATTTTGTGGATTGAGGGTTTCTTGGGTGCGCATCTATTGGCAATATCGCGTCCGCGCGTGTACCGACTGTTATCTGTGCCGTTTTGTCTCGTATGTATCTCGTCTTTCTCCTTCAAATCTTTTTTTGTACAACATTCCAAAAGACAAATCTAACTCTTTTTCTTTTACCCACACAGTAATTCGTATTTGAACAGGAGGCCTAATGGATTCTACAGGACAACTGAATCACTCGAAGAATTGAAACGACTCGAAAATAATGATAAACGAAGACTTGAATACATAATCAGTTATAGAAAACAAAGACTTGGTGAAATTATAGACGAATTATCGGAGGAGGTTGTTCCCGATAACATGAGCATAAAGAGCGGCTACAGTAGTTCCAGCGATGCCACATCTGAAGGTGTTTCGCTCAAGTATGACCCATTCATTCTTCGCAAATGTCCTTCGTATTTGAAAGAGTGGAAATATCTTGATCGCCCATTTACAACAAGAGACGAAGTTAAATTAAGAAGAAAACTTGACTACGAGTACCAAATATTAGAAAAGCATTATTCTTCATCATGAAATTTCACAAAAAAATTATGATAAATTGAAAAAAAAAAAAAAGAAAAAATTATATAAAAAAGAAAAAAAAAAAAAAAAATTTTTATTGTTTTTTGTACTTTCCTTTTTCATTCCCTCTTCCAATTTCTTTTTCTTGCACTTGCTTGCTTCCACACTTTTCCTATGCTTTCTCCATATTTGCAAAAATAACATGCGAGACATCGCCCAAAAAATCTCCCGAACCATACAATTTCACTTTCACTAGTGCAAGTATCAAACAATGTTCCTCTTTACATTTACAAATCACACGCATACACATCTCCTTTCAATGTATTGTTTTTCATTTTGATCGTAGGCGTGAATAGTTATGGTGTCGCAAAAATGAGATGGCGCAGTTGAGCATGTTTCTTCTTCTTTTTCTAAACTTTTTTTTTTTTATGTTAAATATTTTTTACTTTTACTTTTCTTCATCTATTTGGTGTCAGGATAATTTGTAAAATATTTATTTTGCGATTTCTTCAAAGGTTTCAAGTTTCGTACATACACAGACATTTTTATCTTATCAAATAGTATTGGTTTTTTTTTATTTTATTCTTTTTATTATTAACACATGTATTTTATATTTATTTTATTTACACAATGTCACCCTTGTTGATTCGTAAAATCAAAAGTAATTTTCTGATGCCTCCATTATCTTTCTTATTCATAATGCTTTGTGCGCAAACTTGTATTCATTTCGTTATTTGTTTTTTAAAAAATAAAGATTTTTGAGGTGGGTTGATCCTTTTTTTTAAAACGAAAATTTTTTTTTTCTTATCATTACAAGTGTTGAAAGTGAGTCGATGTCGACTCCTCCTTCACTAATAGAATTTTGGCATGTAAACAATAAAGAAAAAATAGCGTCTGACGAATTATAAATTTGGTAATCGATTGTTTGAAAGATAGATAATGAATGGGTACAAATTCAAGCAGCTAATGTGTCACTTAAAAAGTAGAATCCAAAACAGTTCAACAAGAGACAAATAGCACAAGAGCGGAGATGGAAGTTCGGCTTTGAATGGCGAACCAAAATTGTGCTCAGAGTATCACAAAAAAAAAAATTTTTTTTTTCTTATCGCAAAAACCCCCAAAACCCGAAATCCTCGTTTCATCGGCCGAGTAGGGACAATAGGCCAAGAAACAATATCGCATCTCAGACATCTTGGTTTTTCTTGAGGCCCCCCCGAGCAAAGAAACGAAAACAATACACGAAGACCTCAATATTGTTGCAACCATATAAAGATAACTCAACAGCGATTTTTCAATTCCTGATAATCATGAACCGATATATGCATGCACGTACAAAACTTCTGCGAACACTACGTAGATTCTTCTTTTTTCACATTGTACATTTACAGTATAAACATTGCAAGCAAAAGTGTTATGACATGTGTGGTGTAACTTGGATATAGGTTGCACCCGCCATTTCTCATCTGACG
Source organism: Acaulospora morrowiae (assembly GCA_910591835.1). Taxonomy (NCBI): domain Eukaryota; kingdom Fungi; phylum Glomeromycota; class Glomeromycetes; order Diversisporales; family Acaulosporaceae; genus Acaulospora; species Acaulospora morrowiae. Next base: position 1,945 of record CAJVPV010000783.1, on the reverse strand, counting down.
AACTCTCAGTATCCTACGGCTCTTCAAAAAGCAAGATCCACGCGCCCAATTATCAAAATTCAGTTGATTCCCTTCGCTTTTGCGCTCGAAATAAAACAAACAAACAAAAAAACAAACTTCTTTTGCGGTCGGTCAATAGTAATAGAAAATCAAACAAAATAATGAACAAGGGTTCCGATGATTTTAAGGGTCCACATCCAACAATAAAGTGCCAGGGTTTGAATGTGGATGGATGAGTTAAAAACAATCAGATGATGATGTTTTTTTTTTTTTCCACACAACGCCAAATTTCCCATAGTGGAAAAATCTATATTGGATATTATCGGGGAATAGATTGTATAATAATTCATTATGCACTGTTTGATGTGTGCCTGCCATTATTGGAAAGGTAGGCAATATCACGCTTTCGTAACGCCTATCGTGCATCTATCGTGCGTATGCTCCCATCGACGGCACCGGGGTTTTCGATATGCGGGGAATGCTTTGCCCCTATTCTGGAGTTGGTTACTTCACAAACATCATTAACATAATTAATCGGATCGTCCTTCGCGGGAGCCACCTTTCATCAAGATGAACGCACGAATCTCGTTCGTTCTTATGCGCCTTAATATCATCGAAATGCCCGTACATCATAGCGCAATGGTGCACTAACTTATCTTTGTAACTAGAATCACGAAATGAGGGAAACCGTTGAATAATGAACATCAGTTACTAGTCCCTAATTTACAGTATTAATAACAGTTATCAATTCGTCAATTTCTTATCAGGTTAAAAATCGACGTAATCATTATATTGAGAGAAATAAATTACCAAGGTGCATTAACTTAATTCAATAAGATTTGTGTTTAACCAAATGCGTCACCATTTCGCAAGACTTTCTCTTACCTGTAAAAAAAAAAACTATCAATTCTTCTAATCTCTAGAAAACATGATTTTACCTTGGAAAGTTCTAGTGCGTGTAACCTCTTTATTATAATGAGTATATCAAATTTCTCCAAAATGAGCATAGACGCTTTTTTTCACATGTGCCGGGAATAGCGTTGTTTTCACTGGATCAAACAAGGGCACGGAAAGCGAAATACGCTTAGCACGTGCAATGAGGCTAAAACGGTTATATTTGATTTATTTGATTTACGCACTATATCTCGATTATCAGCTTATCTTTTTTTTTAATATGAATTCAATCATCATACTTTCATCAATTGTAAAACGTACGTGTACATAAAACCAGTTTCTGTGATAAAAAAATATTATTTTTACTAATATCATTAAAATCTTTTTTTTTTGTTTTTATTTACGTATTGTGTTTAATTTCTTTAAAATTTTTGTTATACAATAAATATTAATACTGTATAACCAATTTTTTTCAAAACAAGAAATATGCTAATTCATCTACTGTATACGTTAAATATTCGAATAATCGATTATAATTTGAAAACCAATATAAAATACTGTACTGTATATTGATTATTTTTTATATTCTTTTAAAAATTCAAAAAATATTATTTGTTTTTTTTACTAATTTTTTAATTATTATTTTCAAAAATAATATTTAATAATTATACTGTATATACTGTATATTCTTTTAATTAAATTATAATTTAAAATACTGTACATTAATTTATTTTTAATTAAATATAATAATTTAATACAATTAGTATATTAATTAATTATTTATAAATTATTGTTGTTATCAAAAATATCTATAGTATATATAATCTAATATTTATTAATATTTTATATATTTATCTCTTTTTTTATTTACTTTTGATTAAATTAAAAATCAAAATTATTTATTAATATTTTATAATTAAAAGATAATAATAAAATTTATAAATATTATATTATAATTAAAAATTTTTATTATATAAATAAAAATAATATAATTATATTATTTTTATTAGATTTATTTGAAATAAAAAATAAAAAATATTTTTCTTTAAGA
>CAJVPV010000782.1:0-18972 GCA_910591835.1 Acaulospora morrowiae | reverse complement strand
CAGGTCTTTTTAAAACAAATAATTGATTGCTGATATGAGTATATAATTGAAAATATATACATATAAGTTATTTATCCATTATCTGTTTTCATACTAGTGTAACTAGATTGTTTTGTATCTTGTTTTTAATTTGTTTTTTTTAATGTTTTCTGATTTCTGACATTGTTATTTAGATGTCTAGAATTCTAATCGATATTTTGTAATATTCTGCCTAAAGATAGGTCTTTAAATTATTTAGTATATAAAATTTTACAGATCAATTATGTCCTTTTTAAAAAGACATAATTATTTATTTTATTATTTTAATAGGAACATAATTTAAAAAACATTTGAATCAAATGGATTGAATTGTAAAAAACCTTTATAAGTAGTTTTTTTTTGATCTTATATTTAAAAAAAAACTTTTTTAATAGTAAGGAATATTTAAATTATATTCTTATCTTTAATTTAGAAACACATCTTTAGTTTTGTCATTACTGTGTATTTATTTTATATGATTTTTCTATTGTTTGAATCTCTTTTTATTGTCAGAAGAAAGAATTTTTGTGAATTAATCTATTTTTTTTTTCCATAATCAACCAAGTATTTATTGTGTTTATTTAATCTTTTAAAAAAAGACATATTCATACATGTTTGACTTATATGCATAAACTAATTACTTATACTTGAATACTCGTCTTAGGCTGTTAACCTCTAGATATAATCTTGGAGATGAATAAAGCTGCTCCCTCTTGTTTTCTGTTCCTGAGAAAACACGAGTTCATTGCCTACAGTTCATTACTATAGTTCACCTTGACAAAATCTTGATTACTTCAAATCCCTAACTATTTTCTTCCTTCCTTTATCTTATCCCATAACACCCTCATGAGTCCAGGTGCATAGCTTTGACCGGTTGTTATTTCTGGGTGAGTTGCCACTGCTCTTGAGCTTGACGAATCTTGTTGAAATATTCCTTTCCCCTTTCGAGAGTTTTGTACACTGGTAGCCTTGTGCTTGGATGTGGTTGTCTCCTTTCTTTTGCCCTTTTCCAGGAAACTCTTTTTGCATTCTTGAACCTTTTCGCATCTAGGGTTCCAAATTAGCTCTCTTATCTTATTATATCAGAAACTAGAGAGTTTGTTGAGAATTCAGAAATCTTTAGTAACTGAAAGGCATTGATCCATTCTTCTATGTCTTCCTTTGCCCAGAGACCAATAGATGTGTTAATTAATTTCTTGGCCGAGTCAGTTTTCTCTACTTCCCATTTGCCAAAGTGTATATCTATTGCTGCATACTTTCCATCCACCTTTTTGTCAACATATTGTGGGATCTATTCTTTTATGAGTTTGTCTTGGGCTTGGTGCCATATGTTCTTCTTGAGTTCATGTGTTTCCTTGTATATTAGCAGATAATCTAAGGTTTCTTTTTGGAGGTAACAGAGTACATATAGGCTGCTAGGCATTTCTAATACATTTCTCTTGATTAGATTGTCCATAGTTGGGAATTCGTTATGAATTAGTCTCGTCTTGAATGTCCTACTTCTTGCTACTTTGAGAGAGGTGGTGAGGGATCCTTCGTCTTTATAGAAGTTCCAGAGGCCTTTCCAGTCAAACTTTTCAGAATTTTAAATTTCTTCCTTTCATTTTTGTTGGATTCAGTTTTGCAAAGTCCATTGCATGAGGATTTCCCCTTCATTGTAATCCTTGAGAAATGCTCTAGTTGAAATGTCAATAGAGATCTTATTCCACCTTGGTACTGTGATAGATACTATTGTGGATAAGGGTCTCCATTGGATCTCTAGTTCTTCCTTAACCTTTTTGACTAGCAGATCTACCTGATTGTTGTAAGAATCTTTGCTATGGGCTTTGATTTTGGTGAGCTTTAGGCATAAATTCTTCTTGGATATGATGTCGGTCAGTCTTGTCCAGAGCTGCCAATTCGGTTTTTTCATTTGTTTTTTCAAAGTTTCCTTGGAATGTGGTTTGATTATGGCCAAGTAGGTGTTTATATAAGAAGAGCTATCTGTTTTAATTTCAATTGTGTTGCCATTAGAGATTGAGAGAATTGTTAAAAGAATCGCTACTAATTCCACACTAGTTGATGAAGGCCAGTTTTCCACAGCTACTTGGAATGTTCTTTCAGGATTAGAACCTTCAGTTTGTATCCATGCTGCACCTATTCTTAAGGACTGATCTTGTGCACGCCCTAGTGATCTATTAGTATAGAATTGATATGGACCATTATAACTTTGGATCGCATTTAGACAATATTCTTCACATAGCAGGGCCCGGAGATTTCCTTCCAGTATTTTATCTTGTATGATTTGTTTGCCATAATCTTCTATCTTTACAAATTGAAGCTCTGATGTGGGTATATCCTGTAGATATGTCTTTTCCATCTTATCCTTGACCAGGTTTTCTAGTGTATAGACTTCAATAGGAATGGTTGGCTTCTTGTTTCTCCTGTATTTTTTAATATTGTTGATTCAGATAAATGTGAGTATATGGCTTTCTCTAATGTTTTCGTGTCCTGGTTGTATCCTTGTGAACTCTATTGTTCCTGGAAGTCTACCTGAATTGACTTGATAATACTCTATTTTTCTGCTATTATTTATCGCTATACTCTTGCTTCTGGTCTAGCAAAGCTTCTTGTTAGTACTGTCCATACATACTTGCCAGCTCCATCTTCTTGGATCTGCTGGTTTTTCTGCGGTAAAAAGTAGTCTATCCTGTGTTACCTACTTATACCTAGCTCATGTTATCTTTAGTACTTCAAATTCATTTGCCAGGATCTGTTTTATTGTCTGGTACCAGTTAGGAATTGATCCACGTCTATGACTTTATGGGTCTTGAATCATTTTCCAATTTAATAGAGTGTTGGATTTCTTATTTATGAGTTGGTCTGCAAATATGATATTATGCTTTCTTAATGAGATTATTGCTTTGTTATAGGCTTTAGAATCATTTAACAGAGTTTTGATTGTAATGTGTCCTCCTTTCCATTAAAACATTTCTTTCTATTGTGAATCCGAGAAAGTAATTCCTAGTTTGTTAGCCATTTTAAGTGTTTGAGCTGTAAAGTTTTTCTTGTAAGAGTTGTAGGAGGTGTCATCCGAAAGCATGTTTGCTGGTTCCCAGTGTTTTATCTGCACTTGTTTGAGATGAATGAGGATTGATGTGCCAGCGTGGTCTATGTTGTTGAGATGGTTCGTGAGGTTGGTAATTTGGCTTTCTATTTGAATTTCATGAATACTTTTGAGTTTGTAGAAGGCCTTATGATGTATGGATGTATTTGGTATTGTTTTTGTAATTCTAACTACTTGTTTAAGTGTTTTTCTTAATTGTGCTGAAAGACGATTACTTGAGTATGTGCTTATAGAGCTGTGCTGCATTCTGTACTCAATTCTTGGAATTAGAATCCTATTAATTATATATTCCACATGCCTGTCTGTGATTAACTTTTTCCCCAGGATTGGTAAGACTGCTTGGATCTCTTGTTGAATTCTATAGATAGTGTCCTTGGTCTGGTCTTTGTTGCCCAGCCAGATGCCCAGAAATCTTGCATGGCTTTTACGATCTAACTCTTTGACCTCTTCTTGTTTTGTTCCAATATAGACTTTGTTGGGCTTCTTGGAGTGACTGTTGATCGTAATTAGAATCGATTTATCCCCATTGATTTGTGAATCGTTCGCTGCATAGAATTCTTTTGCCCTTTCCAAAATACGGTTCATATCCTTTCGAGATCTGGCTATCCATGTAGTATCATTTATAAAGGCTATTGCTGCCTGTTTAACTAAAAGTTCTCTTAAGATTCCAGGATTACTTGCTGGCTTGCTAAAGTTTGTTATTCACAAGCAGCTCATTGTGTAGCCTAACCTTTCGTTTTCTTGAATTTCACATAGGAAAGAATCATAAAAGATTCTCCAAAGCAATGGTAATATGGTCTCTCCTTAGTCTATACCATCCCCTGCTACTATTTCTTTAGTTAGGCCTTCATCTGTGATTACCTTAATTGTTCTTTATATGAAGGGGTCAAGTAAGAGTTTGATAATTTTACATGGAACTTTGATTCTTTGCAGTGCCCTTTCTAACATTTCCAGACTGACAGTATCATATGCTTTGGCTATGTCTTGAAAGAGAATCCAGAGTTCCTTGTTCTCCTCTCTGGCTTCTTCACAAATGTTGTTTAGAAGATGTATTGGTTCTGAAGTACTTTCACCTGGTAGTCCTGTGAAGTTGGGTTCCTTCAGAATCTTATGTTTTTTGCAGATTGATGCTAATCAGTTGTTAAGAATTTTGGTAAAGCATTTTTGTATTGTCTTCAGAAGGATTATAGATCTGGTATTGTTTAGCTCCCCTTGCCATTCTTTCCCTTTGGAGATTGGATACAAAAGGCTGTTCTTCCATGTTGTTGGTATTACTCCAGACGAGAGGAAAAGATTGAATAGGTTGAGAAGAGTTCTTTTCGCTTTGGGGCCTAATTTTTTCAGCATTTCGTATTTTTATTTTAGACGGTTCTGCTGCCTTGTTGTTGGGCAAGTCAAGGAGAACTTCTTCCAACTCAATTAGCTGGATTTTTTGCTCCATGGTATTGTACCATTCTTCTTGAACCTCAGGTTTGGGTTTATATTGCTCCTTCCATTGGTTGTCCAGAAGATCAAAGTTGCTGTTGTGCTTACAAAATGCTTGTTGGTAGTAGAGTCTTGTTTGGTACAGGATCTCATCTTTGTCGATAGTGATATATTCACGACCATTTTCATCCACAATTTTGATTCTGTCGATTATGATTCTGTCTCTGAAATTGTTTGTTAGTGTTTGGACTATCCTTCTCTGATTATCCTTGAGGTCTTGACATCTGGCTTCAATTGCTTTTTGTATTTCTTGATTAACTCTTTTTTTCTCTTCTTGTATACAGATTTTCTTAAGAATTGCCCCAAAGATGTATGATTGTTCGATAATTAGTGCAGAATCCTTGCTATCTATTGTTGTATTGAGAGTTTTCAGTTCAGTTAGTGCTTGGAAGTTATCTGACAATATTTCTGAGGCTCTAGATGACCATTTATTAAGCTGATGAATAAGGAGAGGAGATAGGGGTTCCGGTAGTTTCTTCTTTAGTTTTTTCTAATCTTGTACAGATCTCTGTATGTTTTGACTAAGTTTTTTTCCTTGGGGCTCTGTACTTTGCCATTTATGCTTGTGTGTCCTCTAGGGCCTCTTTTTTCACAATGGAGATTATTGAACGCTGCAGCGATTATTATCTTTTCGAAGTTTTTCCAAAGATCTTGTATTTGTAGAATACTTCTCTGGATGTTTGTCTGTCAGCATGCTGCTGCTGTTTTTTCCAAGAGTTCAGCTTTTCGGATTTTGTCCTCGATTTTGGTTTTGTATTTATCCCACTGCACCTCTGTAGTTTTGCCTACCTCGATTATTTTCTCGTACTGGCATGTGGCTTTACTGCACTATACTGTGGGAGTGTGGACAAGTGTATCTTTTGAAATCTTGCAGTCCAGCAATGTGTGGTCGCTATTTGTAATTTCCTTGAAGCTATGATTTTGCAGTTGGAATGTGTTGTGTACTATTTCTGGTGAGCACCAAATATAATCTATTCTATTTGAACTCGAGTTGTTCTCCCATGTGTGGGATGGTGTTGAATTTTCCTAGAGCTGGTGCAAGTCCACGAGATTCCAGTCCAGGAGTAAATTGAATATTGAAGCCTCTGGATCTTCCGAAAATGAGAAGCTGTCACTTGCCTTGGAGTTTTTACGGTCGTTTCTGGGATTTAGTACTGTATTGAAATCCCTCATTATAATGATTTTATATTGTTGATGGGTCTTATTTCTTATTATATTCTGTATTTTTTTCTGAATAGCGATACTTTTTTGTTTGTTGCAGGGAAGATATACTTGGGCTATCCATATCTTATGTCCTTTGCTGAGTAGGTTGATTGCTATAAAATGCCCTTCTACTTTGTCTACTTGTGCAATATACTTTTCCAGGTCTTTGTGGATTAGCAAGAGTACTCCTGCTCCTCTGGGATTGGTTGGATAAGAACTGAAGAAGCATCTGTATTTGTCTTTGTTACTGCCAAATACAAATATTTGGTTACTGCAAGTAAGTTTGGTTTCGCTTAATCCAAGGATATCCATCTTGTTGTCCCATATCTCCTGTATTAGCATTTCTTAGTCTATGGTCCTTGTGATTCCTCTGACATTATATGTTCCTAGATATATAGTGTCATTTAAAAATATTTCCTTTTGTTCTATAAGAAAAGTGTTGATTTCATTATTGATTGTAGGGTTGGTCGTTTTACTGGGGTAGTCTGAAATATAGTCATCTGTGATAAATGGCAGGTGATGGTTGTGTGTTGAAGAGGAGGCTTGTGAAAAGTAACTTTCCTTTTCAGCTATTGTTGTGAATTCAACCAGGATGCCTTTAGAAGGAGTATTGAAGATAGTTCTTATTGACTCTTCCTTTGTTTTCCAGCTTCATTAGCCTTGCACTAATAGTGTTCAACATATTAATGACTTCAGATCAGGATTTCCTTTCCGTTGGTATTTCCCTTTGTGTATTTCTGTCCAAAGGCTGTTTTCCCTTTTTTCCTCTAGATTTCTGGGTATGAGTTGTCTAGTATTCTTTCTCTTCTTCTGTATCCATATAGGTTAAGGGAAGTATTGGTAATGCTTCAACCTGCCTTGGGTATTCAGAAGATTTGCTTTTTCTACTTTTCCTTTCTCTGTATGAGTTATGGCTACCCTGTGGTGGAAGCTCCTGCTCGTACATTTTTGTATTGTCCTTAGTGCTCCACCAGGTTTTACATCCAAATAGCTCCACGTGGGATAGTAAAGCCTTATTTAAGTCTTCTTGATTTTCAAATCCAAGGATGGCGAAGTTTCTTCTTTTTTCTGTTCTTCCGTTAACAGGAATGTAGACTGTTTTAACCTTGAGATGTTTTGTTGTACTCATTATGCGAGAAGCTGACATGGATTTTCCAATTCCATATAGTCTAGCTGTTATTTCGTTTCGTTTGAATAGTGTTGCTTGATAGTCTTCCAGTTCTATGATTCTAGCCATAGAGTCATCTATTGGTATTGATCAGATCTTATAAATGTTTGTTTTGGTAGATTTGAAGGAGAAAATTGCACTGTTATAGTTGTGATTTCCTTTGGTGAGTCTAAAGGATTCTATTTCTCCATATTTGTTGAGAATGCTGTGAATTTTCTTAGTTGAAGTATGCAAAGGAATATCCAGGAGTATCATCTGGTTTAACACTACCGACTCCATTGATAATGTAGACGAGGTTTCAGATGGTGCTATGTTTTCAACTTTGCTATTTGTTATAACAATGATGTTTTGCTCCTGGATGTGTTCTGACAGTTGTTGCTTGCATCTGTGTGTGTCTGCTGCTTTGTTGAAGTATAGAATTATCCATTTATTTTTTTCTATGGCTAGCACTTGTATACCCTCGTGTTCTATTAATATACCCAACTTGTTGGCTATGTGTCTTAGTTGTTCCTCCCTACTGGCACCTGGTGTAGAGTTGCCTTTGATTCTTAGTTATACTTTTCCTGAGTGGTTGGATAGGTTGAAATGATTGGTTATATTGTGTGTAGCTTTTTTAGAGGTAGACTGATCCTTCCAGTTGGGGTTCCTTTTTTTGTGTTTTTTTGCCTTTTGGGAGATATATATAGGCTCTTGCATATGGATTAAGTGGAAGTTTTCTTCATCTTTTGAATTAACTTTGTTCATACAGGTGGTTAAGTCCTTCTCATGTTCGAAATGGATTACATACCACCCATTACCATTGAAAAAGGTAGGTTGAATAAGATGTTGTTTATTTTCTGGGAGCCTCAATATATTTGCCAAGTATTTTATCTGTTCTGATTTGCAGTCCCTGGTATATTAGCTATTATTGCCCCAGCTGTGTATCTTTCTTCTCTGCAGATATAGAAGGGGTTTGATGGTTGATATTGCCTGTTTCTTGTTGCGTAGTCGGGTATCGATTTGATATTCAAGTTTTGGATCAAAGTGGAACTATAGTTATCTGAATTGTCTTCTGAGGCTTGTTGCTCTTCCATGATTATCTCCGGAGTCTGTGTCTCTTCAGTTACAATTGGATTTTCTGTTGTTTGTTCCTCCATTTCTATTTCCGGGATTTGTTGGATCATGTTTGATGGTTCCTGGTTTATGTCATTATTTGTTATATGAATTTGTTTAGAACTGCCTTGCTCTGAAATATCCCGAATTGGTTGCAGTATACTTAAGATTTGGGCTATCTGTTGTGAATCTTCAATGAGAACCTTATTTAGAATATTCATGTCTTGTTGATTGAATTCCCATATTTGTTTGATATATTCCTTAGCCAATGCCTATTTGACTACAGTGTTTGGATTAATGTTAAGAAGTCTTGCTGCTACCACATCAATGATTGTGATATTTATGAGTGCTCCCAGATCTGAAATTTCTGATGCTGTGTTGGTTAATCCATCTTCTATGAGAGTACGCAGCCATCTTTGATTGTCTTTATTGTGGTAATCTTTTAGTGTTCTAAGGTGTTCTATGATTTGTTCCTCCAATGGAATTGCTGGGATTTCTGTCATTGTGTCAGTTATATGCAGTTGTGTTATACATATTTTTGTTTGGACATTTTTCCGCTATTTTTCCGTTACACATGTTTTTCAGGTCTTGTTGTTGTTTTGTTTGTTTGTTTGTTGTTGTTTTGCACACGGAATATAATTGAACCTTAATTTTGTACCCCGTAAACAAACATGTTTGTTTTCTTGTTTGGATTGTGGAGAATTATGCACACGTGTCTGTGTTACTGCTGATCTTTTGGTGGAGGCAAACTGGTTTTGGTTTTTTGATCCTACTGTAGATCTGTTCGCGCGACGAATGTTGTTTATAATGTAAATTTGATTTGATCCTTGCTTTTTTTCTATACACAGTGTTGAGAAAGTCTTGGTACCCTTCTGGTTTTATGTCAGTGGTGAGGTTGCCTGGTTTACCGGGTGTGATCTGGCTAATACAAGGCCCTACTAGTGACTAGAGGAGATATCTAATCTGGTACACGACTGGCTGGTAGCTTGGGAAGTGCGGTACTGACTTTCTCTTTAATTTAACTATGAATTGTTTTCCTTGTTTTTTCTTCTTTTCCAATAAGAAAAAACAAGTGTATATCTATCTGTTTTGAAAATAAAAGAAAGAGTTAGTGTTCTTTTAAGTTCAGTTATACTTGTTTACTGTATCCTGCTTTGGTTTGGAAGAAATCAATAGAGTATTTCTTCTTGATGAAAGTTTTCTTTGAGTATTTTCTTTGATGTTTCTTGGAGTTTTTGTGTTTTTACCAAAAAAGGAAATTTTTAGGAATTTTAGGATTTGCGAGAAAGAGTTTTTTTTTTTTTTATATTTATACTTTTTATATTTTTTATATTTTTATATTATATATAATATATAACTATATAAATATAAAAAATATTAAACAAAAAAAATTTATTTATTATAAAAATTAATTTTATCTTATAAACTTTTTATAATTAATATACTTAATTAAATAATACTTATCTAATTAAGTTTTTTATATAATATATTATATAAAAAAACTATTAAATTCTATAAAAAACATATTATTATAAAAGTTTGAATATTTTTATCAATTAAAACAATAAGTTATTTTTTTAATACAAAAAAATATTAAGATAAATATTATAAGTAAATAATTAAATAAAAAACCAACTAAAAATTTTATTTTAAAAAAATTTATGGTTTTAAATATATATAATATATTTTTTAAAAAATATCTTATTGAAACTTATTTATATATAATATAAAATATAATATAAAAAAATATAAATATAAAATATAACAAAAAAATTTTTCTTCTAATTATATTTATTTTGTTTAAAATTTTCATATATGATAGTTTTGATCAAAAAAAAATATTTTATATTCTTTATTACAAATAAGCTCCAGTTCAGAAATCCAAGAATACTAAAGACAACTTGTATAATAAAATAGAACTTCTAATTGAAGTCTACTCAAGTTTAAGTATTTTATTTATCCTTCAATTACATAAAGAAAGACTTGTGACAGTATATTTTTATTCTTTGATTTTTTTATAATCCAAACCCCCTTATTATTATAAAACTATTCTTATTAATATTATTATAATTATTAAACTTATAAATACTTTTTAAAAAATATATTTAAACAAAGTTATAGAATCTAATATTTACTTTAATACAATCTTTATATACTTTTCTATCCTGGTATTACTTATTATTTATTAGTACAAACTATTCTTTTTCTTTTATCTTTTTCTTTATTTTTTAAAAAAATAAAAATTTTTTACCTCTTAAAATTATAAAATTGATTGAAGTAATAATCTAAATATAGGCTAGCTTTAATTTCTTAAAGCTAAGATTTTGATATCTAATTTTGAGAAAAAATAGCTCTATTATTTCTTATAATTATATCTAGAGAGTTAGAATTTGAAAAATCTAAAATAATTAATATTATATAATAATAGCTTAATAAATTTACTTTCTTGTAATAAAATAGTTAATAAATAGTTAGATTATATAAAGTAATATAATGATCTTAATATTAAGAATTCAAGAATTATATACAAATTTATAAATAATTGATTGATAGATATTTTACTATAAGAATAGTTTATCTTAATATAGTATCATATTGTATATTGTATTATTGTTTTTTATAAATGAATTAATAAACATATTACTAATAGTTTAATTAAAGGAATAAAAATATTTATTTAAAAAATTTACTTAAAAATTATAAAATTTTTTATAAAAATAATAATTACTTTTAAAAAATAATTTGAATTTAAATTACTTTTATAAATAAAATTTTATTATAATTATAAAATCTTTTTTTACTTATAATTTTTTTTATTAGTTATATTTAAATTAATATATTGATTTATACTATTTCAAATATAACTTTTGTTTTGAAAATATTATATATATATTTAGTTACTTATTAATTAGTAAGGAAGTCAAACAAATAATAGAAGTTATTAATTTAATATTAATATCAAATAATATTTCTTTATTATATTTATTATATAGCAAGTAATTAAACTAATATATAAAATTATATTCAATATTTATTTAATTTCAAATTGTAATATTTGATTTGAGGCATTTATCAAAACCTTAATTTTTTCTATAATTTTATTTAAAAGCCATAATATAGTATGGCAAACATATAACTATTTACAGATATAAAGTAAAAACTGAAAATCAATTTTAATTTTTACAATATAAAAAAATTAATCTTCTCAAAAAAATAATCTTATTAACTTTTGTTATTGAAATATTTATAAAAGCAAATTTAATTACTTTTTATATACAGTATTTAATCTTATTTCTAACTATCATAATTTAATTTTTTCTAATTCTGAGTAGGTATTTATAATTACTCAATATCATTTAACAATTATACTAGTTCAAATTTTTTTTTGATATTAGATGATTGCTATAAGCAAGCTAGCATTTAACTCATTGTAAATACACATGAGAGATGTTTTTTTTCTGAAATGTATATTATATAATATAGGAATAAATAAAGAAATGATGTTTATCTACTCAAAAATATATATATAATATATATTCGCAATAAATCAATAATTAATATAAAGATTTTATAAAACAACTTACTTCTTTTGAACGATAAAATTAATACTATTGTTATATTTCCTTTTTAACTTATTTTTTTTATGAAATTATTTTTATATTTATGAATTTTGCTTCTTAAAAACTTTAATAAAGAAGTATATTTATTTAAAACAAAGCTACGGATGTGATCTAGATCATTCTTCCTTAATATTATGTAATTATAATTTATATGAATCATAATATATTGTACGGGATAAGTTGGCGGTATGTGGCCTTGCGTTGTGCCATAATAATTTGCGGCTTGGCAGAACTTTAGATACTTCGATTTATTGTATATATGACATCTGTTATTTGTTATAGATATACAGTATACTAAACAGAATAAAGGGTCGAAACCATCTGATGTGTCATTACACGCGTACTATTACCTCGAAAGATCACATTACACATTCTCCGATAAGCAACAGACTCGCCATTTTGACCAAAATAATGTTTTTAATTTAATCGGTGTCTTGTATAAAGCTAGTATTTTTACCATATACTAATTTAATATATCTTTCTAAGATAATACATATGTATTTATTACATGACTAGAAATATTTCAGAGAACATTAATTTTGATACACAATATACGCGACAATTTTCGTAACATGGAAACATACAATTTACAATGGTTTGGAGTATCATCGTGTGATATAAATAATAAACAACTTACACGATTGACCTTTGGGGGGACTAGATAATTCGAAAACCCCAAAAGTTGACTAGTTTAAAACGATATATTTTTGACACATTCAATTAGAATAGATCGACTTCCCCCCAAAAAATCAATAAGTTGGCACTTATTACAAATTTTGCTTAGCAAGGATGAAGTAATGATATACTAGAATCTCTATAAACATTAAAAATTAGTATTAAAAAAGACACCATCGTGTGATGTATTAATTACGAGGAAGTGTAAGCCACAACTGGTCAGATTCCTGATTATCCTGCGAATCCTATCTTACTGTGGCTACTTTATGACAGTGGCTGTTATTTTTGGAAAAATGTTATTATAAGAATGAGTGCTATTTCTCTCAGGTTTTTTTCTTGGACGAGAACCTTTCGTTTTCAGAAGATTTTTTTATCTAGACAGTATTCCACGATGACTGAATACTTTGTAGGAAAATTAGAAGAACTTGAAGAAAAAAAGGTGTACGTTGGTTGTTTTTTAAATCGAAATTAAAGTATTTTTTTAAATTGATTTTCGCGTATTTATTCAAATTTATAAAAATTTCTTCTAATTCTGTAGTAAAGAAGTTACTGTCAAGGATAACTTGAAAGTTCTTCTATCCAAATTTGATGGGCAGGTATACGCTACCTCTCACAAGTGTACGCATTATGGAGTAAGTCATTATTGGGATTATGTTTTAAATTATTCGGAATGCAAACGAACAAAAGTTCTTAATATTGGTCTTTACAAAAAAGAAGCACGAGTTCGGATGGTTTCTAAATATTTCTTTATAAAAATTTTGCATAGGCTTCCCTTATCAACGGCGTTTATTCGAGTGACGGTCGCATAACTTGGCAAGCGTTTATTTGATTTTGTTTTATATGAGTAATATTTTAGTATTTAACATCACACTACAAATTTAGCCCTTGGCATGGTGCCTGTTTTAACCTTACTACTGGTGACATAGGTATCTATCCATACATTCTATCGAAACATATTAACTTATCGGAAATATGAATCTCATGTAATTGATCGCACTATTTAGAGGATGCACCCGCATTAGACCATCTTCAGAAATATAAGGTATTCCTATTATTTTGCTTATATTAAGAATCAAATGATTAATCACATCTAAAATAGGTCATTATGAAAGGAAATGATATTTACATTGAAACCAATGAATCAAGTATGCTTATTACGCCACGCAAAATTCAAAACTTAAAATTCTTATTTACGCGAACACTTCTCATTTGTGTGTGCCCGTTAGCTCTAAAAGCTGCTAGGAGAATTCCAAAATGTTCTTCTGGTGTATCCCCGTTCAACGATTATGTTGTGGTGATCATTGGTGGTGGTGCAGCTGGTAACGCAGCAGCGGAAAAGCTTCGCGAGGTAATCAGTAAACATAATTACCTGTTTTTATCTCTACCTAATATTTTTTGCCAATAATTGTTTAGGATGGATTCGAAGGGAGGATTGTGATTATAAGTCGCGAAACTTATTTGCCAATCGACAGGTATGTTCGAATTCATCGAATTAAATAATAGGATTATTAGTAATATCTATATTTTTGTAGACCTAAACTCAGCAAAGGCTTAGGAATGCAACTCGAAAAAATAGAGCTCAGGAAGAAAGAGTTTTACAATGACATGTATATTACGTTAAAATTAGGAATGGTTGGTAGTATTTTTATAAGAATACATGGTTAATGGTGTTTTAAGTTTATCTTCTTAGATTATAACATGCATTTTCTTATAGTCCGTTACCGCAGTGGATTCCGAATCAAAAGTTGTTACCATTAGTAACAATGAAAAATTTAAATATGACTCACTTATTATTGCTACCGGTGCTTCAGTAAGTCAAACTGTTTATCATTCAAATAATGTTATAGCTTACTGTATAACTTTTACATTATTTAGCCACGTTCTATCCCAATTCCTGGAATTGATCTTGGCGGTGTTTTATATCTCCGTACTTATGATGACCATAAAAGAATTGAAAATGGTGAAAATTTTCCCCGTGATTCGCGTAAATATGCGATAAATTTTTGGCGCAATATTCACATTGTTCTTGTTTGCACAAAAAGCCGTGGCCGGTGAAGAAAAAAAAAATGTAGTGATCATCGGATCATCATTTATTGGAATGGAGGTTGCAGCGATTTGCGCTAAGAAAGCAAATGTATCCGTGATTGGAATGGAAACGGTTAATAGAAAAAGTTTTAAATTATTTGTTTTCAGCTCAGACAATAACGTATTCATGAAAATATAATTACTACTTTTATTATAGGTTCCATTCGAAAGAATTCTTGGTCTTGAGGTTGGAAGAACAATCCAAAAATTACATGAAACCAACAATGTAAAATTCTATATGTCGGCTTCAGTAAAGGGCATTGAACCTTCAAGTTAGTCAGATAAAAAATGCGTTCATAAAGGAACACCCATCTTTAAATAGATAGTAACAATTGATCGGTGATTTTTATTTACCAAACATCATATTCTTATTTAAATACAGGCACCGATCCTACCAAAGTAGGGGCGGTAATAATAAATGATGGCGTCAAGATTCCTGCCGACATTATTGTAGTCGGAGCTGGTGTGGCACCGGCAACGGTACGAGTTTCCATTCTAATGTTCTATTACAGATCATTAAATGAAATGCGAATTATTAATCGAGCTTGTCAATTTTAGGAATTCTTAAAAGATTCTCGGGGATTCACGCTGGAGAAGGATGGAAGCATCAAAGTTGATGAAAATTTCAAAGTTGTTGGGCTTAAGGACGTCTATGCAATTGGTATTCTACATGCAAACAAAATCTGAATTAATGTTATTCGTATGCGTTTAACCAAATTTTCACTTTGCAAATTTAGGCGATATTGCAAGATTTCCATATCACATTACTGGAGAGAGTCTTCGCATTGAACATTGGGTATCTGATTTATTAAAAAATATATTTTTTTTCTTTACGGTAATATTTATCAATAAATATATACTACTTTTAGTCGTTTGCCGTGAATACAGGCAGAGCCGTTGCAGAACTGATAGCCAAAAAGCGACTTGTGCCGTTTAAAAGAATTCCATACTTTTGGAGTGCCCAATATGGTAAAAGTTTAAGATATGCTGGTTATGCAAGCAGTTACGATGATGTGATTGTGCATGGAAGCTTGGAAGAATTGAAATTTGCGGTCTACTATTCTCGTAATTATT
Organism: Acaulospora morrowiae; assembly: GCA_910591835.1. Lineage (NCBI taxonomy): Eukaryota > Fungi > Glomeromycota > Glomeromycetes > Diversisporales > Acaulosporaceae > Acaulospora > Acaulospora morrowiae. The sequence continues at coordinate 3,446 of CAJVPV010000782.1, read as the reverse complement.
TTTATTGATTTTTGGAAAGCGATTTACCATAATACGTTCTATACCAATAATATATTATTTGTTTTATGTTTAGGTGGTGATAAAGTTTTGGCAGTTGCCACATTGGGAAAAGATCCGTTAGCATCCCATTGTGCTGAATTGGTTTGTAGAAATATTTTTTGATTATTAAAAATCAAAATATGAAAATTCTTACGCCAAACTTTTTGCATATAGTTAAGGCTTGGCCTACTTCCAAGTGCCACAGAAATTCGAGCTGGCAAGGTGAATCATATGTTAAAATCATTAGAAAATCTCTTGTTAGGACATGTATATTAACTTAATTCTGTCTCATTTAGGATCCTTTGGATATTGAAATAAAAGGTATGATATTGTAATTTAAATGTTTAATTATGATTATTTAGTGACACCCTTTTTTGTAAATATGCAGCTTGAGCATAAACAATCAAATTGAGAGAGATTATTATATATGCATGTATATGTTTGTATTCAAATGTCCTGTATAAAATTCTTTGATTTCCTTTAAATACTAAATTACTTGCGAATTCTTATTCTGTTCTGTGCTCGTCGCAAGCGACGTGAGCGTTTTATTTAAGGAGCTGAGTTGTAACATTATTTTATTGTAAATTATTTTTTAAAAAAATAAAAATAGTAAAGTCGAAATGCCTACTATTCTTTTTGCTAGATGGAATGCATTGTTTATATTATAATTAATGATCGTTATCGCTATTACCGTTTCTTCCCTGGATCATAATCACAAGCTCAAAGTTTTGCACAATAGTTTTTTGTTAAATCTAAAAATAATAAGTAAATAAATAGCTTTCAATAAATCTACTTCAAACATAACACTTATTCAGAAAGATCTTTTCTGTTTGATTAATTAACAAACATATTATAATTTAAAACCCTTTTCAATATCAAAAAATATTTATAAGTTTTGTTTCTATATTATAATTTTTTTTTAATATAATAATTTTAATTCCTTTAACAATATACATGTGAAACAATTTTTTTTTTAAAATACTTCAAAGTTATCAACGAAATAAGTTTTTTATTTTATTATAAAAAAATAAATATTTTTTCTTATACAGTATTTATTATTTATAATATTCATAATATAATTAAATTTTATGGATCACATTTATTTTTTAAACTGATAATTAAATCGAAAAACTTATTTAACCAACACAATTATTTAAAAATATAAGTAATTTTTTTATATTTTCAATTATATTGACAAATTTTCAAACAATTTAATGATTTGCATATATAGTCTGGTGCAATAGTCTTTGGATTCTTATTTTAGCTTATAATTCATAATAATCAATTAATAATATACTGTAATATAATATGTATATTATATTATTTAAAGATTTAAAGATCAAAAAATTATTTAAAAAAAATTGTTATTATATAATTATATATTAGTAAAATTATATTTAAAAATAAAAGATTTTTAATTATTATAAAAAAATAATTATAAAAAAAAAACTCTTTTCACTAATTCCCTTGCCAATTCAAAAAAAACAGATGCTCTCAAAAATATTTCTTTATTTTTAATAATAAAGTCTATATACTTTTATTAAAAATTTTACTTCCTGAAGGTTGATGCCTCTCCTACTTGTCTACCTTTCTTTTTTCTAAAAATTTTGTATGTTTCAATAACAAAATAAACAAAACTTTATCCATTCAGTTTATAGCAAAAACACCTTACTGGAAAAAAAAAACCTGTCAAAAAAATATCTCCATTATATTTTTCTTAGGTTTGAAACTTCAGAAAGTAAATCACTAGTAAATACATTTTTCAAGCTCTATAAGAATTTTGAATCCATCATAAGTAAATAGCTTTTGATTTAAGACAGGTGAATAAACTAATTAGACCTATCAAATAAATATATTTCCCAAGTTCCATAAGAATCTTAAATCTATTATAAGTTAAAATTCTTGTGATTCAGGTAGATAAATAAGTTAGTAGAAACCTACCTACTTAAGTGTATAATCTTTCTTTATTAGTTATATATATTTGTAGTAATATTTTTAAGCATGTTAAATTTTTTTGATTTTTTTAAAGAATTTTACCTATCTCAATTTGATCCTGAATTTTTTGTTACATTAAAATCTCTAGTTGATAATTGGCTAAAATCTTGAACTGGTTGATTGATATATAAAAAATAAGTAAACAAGACATGTACTCCTATATATTTCATGTTATATTATATTACAATTGATAATGCAATTAGATAATGGTGAAAAAGTGAAGTGTCAAATATTCTCTTGATAAGAAGTGGCTTAAAGTCTTTCCCTTTCCCTCTTATACTAGTTTCTTTTCTCTTCAAAATCAAAAAAGATTCTTATTAAACTGGTAATTGGTTTAGATGGGTTTTTATTTATTAGCACAAACTTTTTTTTTTTCTTTTATCTTTTTTTTATTTCTTAAAAAAATAAAAAATTTTTTATCTTTTAAAACAACAAGATTGTGTTGAAATAACAGTCTAAATATAAGTTGGCTTTGATCTCTTAGAGCTAAGATTTTGATATTTAACTTTGAAAAGGGGCAACTTTATTATTTTCTATAATTATATTTAGAGAGTTAGGATTTAAAAGTTTAAGATAATTAATATAAGGTAATAATAGCTTAATAAACTTACTCTTTTATAATAAAATAGTTAATAAATAGTTAGATTATATGAACAATATGATGGTTTTGATATTAAAGATTCAAGAATTATATACAAATCTATAACTTATTAATAGGTATTCTGCTATAAAAGAATTGTTTAGCTATAGTATAGTATCATATTGTATATTATATTATTGTTGTTTAAAATTGAATTAATAAATATACTACTAACAGTTTGATTAAAAAATAATTATAAAAAAATAATTATAAATTATTTATATATTTTATAAAAAAATTTATTATTATTATTATTTAAAATAAATAAACATTATTGCTTTAGTGCTTTTTTTCAAAAGTAAATAAACATTATTATTTTATTATTTTATAAAAATATAAAATTTTATATATAAAAAAAGTAATATCTTTTATATAACCAATTAATCAACAATTTTAATATTAAATACTTATAATAAACTATTTAAGCAATAAAGAAAAATTAATATTAAAATTAATATATATTAGAAATAGTACTAAGTAGCTACAAATATCTATTTAGTTATATATATATAATAAGACTTAAAAAAAAATTTTAATTATGAAATTAAAATATCTAAATATGGTACTCTAATAATTTCACTTTTTTGAAATATAAATATATTATTTAAAATAATTAAGCTATATATCAAAATATATTATAATAATAATAATATATTTTTTTTAATAGTTAATTAAATATAATAATTATTGATTAATTTTTAACACGACTGGCGTACGCCTTGTTTATTAGATATTGGTTTGTAGAACTTTAAATTTGCTGAATACAAATTTG
>CAJVPV010000781.1:0-18973 GCA_910591835.1 Acaulospora morrowiae | reverse complement strand
ACAAATATGGAAAAGTTAATGAAAGGCTAATTTGTAACATGTTTCTCAATCCTTCATGTTCATAACTTGGGGATTATCACTTGATCACGTGATATAACATTATATTTTAATTGGATACTATAAACGTTTGACCGAAATCCTTGATTATCGCAAAAGTGGTGACCGAAACCTTTTTCTGGATTCTAAGTAAAGTTGTTCAACGGATAAAAATACTATAGGTCTATTATTAGTGAATAAATGTGTTTAATTGATATTTGGTGAGAAATTTCCTATTTCGGAAAAGTTAAACTTTTAGGTTTAACAATATAATATATTATATATACAAATTTAACATATCTATTTAACATTACTAAAAAAAAACAACTCTTTCCTATAATATCTCTATTCATAGAAAATTGCCTTTTTAGAAAGCTTTTTTCTTTCAAGGAATTTTGTTTAGCGAAACATAGACCAGAGAACTGATTTAGAACAATAAAAGTTTCAAGGATAAAATTGGTACCTGGAGTTTCAGAAATAGCCTGTGCTAAGAGATCTAATGACTGGTAATGGCACTGGACAATAATTTGAAACAGAGAAGACAAATAAAAAAAAATTTTTTTATGTAAAGACTATCTTTACACATAACTGTTATAAAACAATCATATCTCTTATTCTTAACTCAAAATTAATCTTATTCTCAAGAGGCACCATTTTATTTTTTAGAGTTTTTTTGTTTTTTGCTGATGATAACTAGTGCTAGATTTCATATAATCCTTTGGTTAGTTATCAGTTTTCATTCACAAATTTTAATATAAAAACCACAACTAGCTTACCTCCATCAAATGATATATAACACATAAAACATTAATCACATTTTATATCACTTCTATATACCAAAACAACACAACAACTTATCAGATTGGAAGAGTATGTGATCAGTATCCTGTATGGATTCCAGTAATCACAATATATAACATCTTATCAAAACAATATAATAGACATCTGAAACATATTTCAATTATCCTATTATTTACATTACAATATGACTAAATCACATAACAACAACAACATTACAAAATATCATATGACCAAACCCATTGAGTTACATGTGACTTGCATGGTGCTGACACTTGACTGAAACATCTAATTGCATTCAGGAACCACATTTAACAAAAGTTTCAATTTCTTCTTTCCTTTTTTTTTCCATTCAAATGTTTTACAATGCCAGCAATTTTGTTTTAAATATTTTTTTATTTTTTATTTTTACAACAAATAGTTTCTCAAGTTTTCCCTGCTCAAGGGTTTTTCAGATGATATATTTGTTTATAGGTAGTAGGCTAATATCTATAGTGATATAATATAATTCATATCTTAATATGAATCATGTAACAAGTTAAACTTTTACTTTATTAATAAAGATCATGAGTAATGCCTCACTTTAACATTAAAAAAAACATATCTATTTAACAATATTCTAAAAGCTTTTAAACTTCTCTACTATATTACAATTAATTTTTTTTTATGATATAGATTTGAAGAGTTATTAGTATTTTCCATAAAAGTTGTAAATGGATTTAGAGAGTGCGGAGAGTTAGGCTGAATAATTATATTGTTAAATCAAGTTACAAAGAGGATTTATCACTAGTTCAAGTAACTCAGAATTAATGATGAAGTATAATGAGAGTTTCTCAAAACGAAAGTATTTACAAAAGGTTTTGATTTGAAAAAATAGTTATTAAATTATTTTTTGTAATAATATTTTATGTTATTTTTTGACCAAGCATTTTAAATATTTTAGCATTATTATTTTTATGATATAAAGTAAAAATTATGATTAGTTAAAAATCATTTGATCTTGAAAATGCGAAAATGATTACATTTTCATTACATATCTTTCCTTTGATCCTACGCTGTGCTCCGAACAATAATTCAAAATTGATCACTAGATATCAATCAATAACTTTGAATTTTTAAATACAGTTAAAAGTTATTTTTATTAGTTCGCCATAAATTACAGAATTATGATAATCACGCTACAGTATTAAAATGATAATATTTAAATAATTAAGCAGTATTTACTTGATTGAGATTAACTTTTTCTCAAAAATACAAAAAAGACAAATAAACATCACAAAGAGGGTAAAGCCTACAAGTACTAGAAAACAAAAATCAGATGGGCATCTAATAGAGGCATTGTATGCCTATTGTCGTGGGCTATCCATTAAGCCCACGCTGCTGTCTCCACGTTCGGTTAACAATAAATTCCTTCTTTTCTCTTAAGATTTGGTCGGTCTTACTTTAACATCTCTATCGACTTATCTAGAACCCTTCCTGCGCCAATTCCCTTAGGCAAACCTCGGTTCTCTCGCTTAGTCACATATCACGATTTACAAGTACTTTGGGCGCACTTGAAAACAAGGTAAGTGTTTATTTACAACTTTACTCTATTGTTAAATGCTAATGTACTTTAAACTAACTCTCCTTTACATGCTATCACACGGCACATGTAATTATACATGCGCCTATTATTTACATGTTTACCTTATCCGCTATTTCTACTTTATTCCAGAATTTCCTACCTCAAATTACGTGACGCGACGGCGTGTTACGTTACTGCGCCTACTTTTACCCACTATCAAAATGAGATTAGAGAATTTAATGCTCAAAGATCCTCTCTATTTCTTGACGTAAAAAGACGTTTGATTGAAGCTCATTTGGAATGTGGTAATGTCTACAATGGTTTAGGAAAAATGGATAATGCTATAAAGAAGCTCAAAAGTATGAACCAAAGTATCACGAAACATTTAGTAAACCCGGCACTTCAAAAACCCCTAGAAACAGAAATCTATATGTAAAATTTTCGGGCTTTAATGGTGTAACGGTGTAACGGCGAGTCTGTCGCTACTCTTAGCAGAGATTCGCGTAACCGTCGTCAGGTAGGTGAACCTAGGGTGATTTGAGGCGTGTTTTATTTGACTGAGACTTTATTAATTTTCTTCTTTACTTCCTTAACTTCCTTAACTTTCTCCTTCTATTGTACCTGACTTTTATACTTCTTTCTTTGCATTTTGCTATTGCTGCTTGGACAAAGAATAATAGGTTATGGTACAATGACAAGGCTAAAGCTAGATTACATAATTCTTTTTAACAATTCTTCCCGTCCCTCCTTTATTACCTAATTATTACAGCCGACTCGTAATCATTGCGTCGATCGGTCACGTGACCGACATTGCGTTCCATTTCTCCCTGTTACAATAGAAACAACGATGCCTAAAGTTTCACCAAAACCAGAGTTTTTTTTATTCAAGATCCATTCGAATCACATACGAAGATAGAAGACGTAAACGACATTCGCAACACTCAAGATTTAATCGATTATTTGCAATCTAATCATACTCCGGAACAAAAGCAACACTTAATAGATTTAGTTCACGAGATTATTGAACAATTTGCCCAGAGAAAATTCAAAAAGAAAGAGATGATTTGTGAAATTTTTGTTTTATAATCTATTCCAAACAAAGAAATTCATGAGGAATTGTTGGAGTTAAGCATTCAGGAAATTAACCTTACAACATTCTGAACAATTGATCTGCTTAACTCGAGTGATTTAAACTCACTCTTGGTTACCAGAGAAGTCAGAGAAGTTATCATGGGGAATTTAGTAGCCATATTAAGAATCCTACATACTCACCTAAAGTTCTGCATAAACAAGACGAGGGTCAACTCTACGAATTATTACAAACATATGCCCGTTGTTAGATGCCATGTTACGAATAGGGGTTTGGTGAATAACTACACGTGCCGTTATATCAACAATTTAAAGTGTTAAAGGATAATCCAGTGCTAGCTTACCGTGCCCAATACACCTGATAGGCGTTGTTGCATATTCCAAGTGACGAAAGTTTATGGAAAGAAGTTATGCATCGAACTTTTAAAGTGGCTATTGGAATCACAAATTTAGTTGACGCTTTTAAAAACTTGGACCCAGGTAAATTATTGGATACCTTTAGAGATTTCAGTGAGGCATTTCAAGGTGTTGGTGAGATTGTAAATCGCTTCAAAAGAATAGAATGGATTTTGAGCAGGCAAAACAGTGGTACCTAGTCATACGATTTATAGATATCTTCAAGAAAATCAGTTAGTAAAGCTCGAACAGTTCGTTCGTCAGAGTCCTTGTAAGAAGAACAAGTGATTTTAATATAAATCTGCGTTTAGGTTTCGAGAGATCTTTATCAAAACGAAACTCAATGGGGCGAAAACCCCGAAGTTAAAGCATAAGTATTGGCAATTTTGCAACAATTAACGAACCAAGACGATGAGTTTTTAAAAATTATGCTAGAGCGATGCTTTGCAAAATTCCAGCCGCATATTATAAATTCTGCAAAGCAACTTGATGTCGATTCCAAATTAATAATCGAAGCTCGTCTTAAATTATCACAGAATCTTTAGCAACATTAGGTAAAATCAAAGAATAATGTTTAAATGACATTGAACAAAACGAAGAAATTAAAAATGCATTCGACTTGTATGTGCCACCAAAAGGAAAGTGGCCGAGGTCGACGCTTTCTTAGCTTCGGAAAAAAAGAACCTGTTGCTCTTGAGCGAAGCTGGAGCGGGCAAGTCTACTTTCAACCGTCACCTTGCTCGATGTTTTTGGACAGATTATTCATTAAAAGACGAGTTAGACAATAGACATATCCCTATATTTATTTTACTCCCAACTATAGAGAATCCAAATGAGCAAATAATTCAAAAGTATTTGAGAGGGATAGGCTTCGAGGAAATTATCGATAATTTGAAACAGATACAGTATTGGATGAACACGAGATTAAGGACCGTCAATCAAATTTTTATGAATCGACTGGAATATTTAAGTACCAGATATCACCTAAAATTTATTCCGAATCACAATCCCAAGTTTTTTCAGGAAATATGGTTAGCACCTTTTTCTAAGAAATTCGAGAATATATTAGAAAGTATGTCGAAAAACAAAAAGGTGTAGCGTATTCCTCAATCGGATCGATATAATGACTTAAAGACACGCCTTTTTCGTTACAACTCTCCTTTAAGTCGCAATGGTGCTTCTTAAAGCAACAAGGTGTCACCAAAGACATTGTTGAATAATAAATTATTCTGTTAAAATGATTTTAAGATCTTACGTATTCATTAAATAGCCCTTATGCCTTACCTTAAAATATCTTCAAGGTTTTGTAAAATTAGGTTCGGTGATCTTGCTACCTAAGATAGAGAATAAATTTCTTCGATTCAGGATTTCAATTTTTGATATTCGTAAAATTTTGAATCAAGTTATTATTGTTAAGGGATCAAAATCTCACGTATGAAATTTTTTTCAATCGTATTTAATAAAATTCAATAAAAAGGATATGATTACAAAATATTCTCATTGAAAATTTTATTAGAATACGGGTACAGTAAGTATTATTAAAAGAAATTTTTTGAAAGAAATTTTTTTTTTAAAAAATACAGGATAATTAATTCTTTAGCGATTAACAAAAAAATCTCAGTATCGTTTTTTTTTTTTTCATTAAATTTTATTTTATTTTTTTTTTTTCATTAAATCCTTGTATAGTATATAATGAATATATCAATAAAAAAAATCATTTATGCAGTAATTACAAATAATATCATGGAATACAATAATATATTTTCAAAAGGTGATTATTCGTTATTTTTTTTTTTTTAAAAAAAAAATAATAATGTATTCCAGATACAATGTACTGTACATTGATTTTTGGAAGTACTGGATGTGCTCGATATGTTTCCCGGGTATAACTACATGGACAAAGATCAATTGTCTATTGGAGTCAATAATTGGTTGTGACATATTGTCTGTCTTTATTATTACTTTAACTCTATAGAGAATATTTTACGTATTGTGAAGTTTTTTGAAGTTCCGATCTGTCAAATAAAATAACCATGATTTTTTTAATCAAACCGTTTTCTAAAGTCTATATATGTACACCGAAATGAGAGTTCAAAGTATACATATAGACAATTATTCCAACAAACATATTGTAAGTAACAACATCGTATCCTTCCTTCAGATGGCGAAACTTGTTCGCCTTTCCTCCATTGGTTAGACCATATACAGTATTATGCGCATGTCGAGCGTAGGGCCGCAAAAAAAGGATTTTGTCGATGATCGACGTCAATTTCCAATAAAGAAAAAAGGAAATGTAAGTTGCGAAAAATAAATATTTGATGATCGGAAACCTTGTTCCCTTGAAAAAACTGGTCAAAAGAACGTTATATCATATTTGTGCCATAAATACTGTAGTTGCTGTTGCCTATTGAAGGAGCAATATCAAAATAGGGAGTTGAATCAAAGCACATAACTGGTTGACAACTTTATTCATAAAACTTGATTATTTCAATAGGGTAAAGTCCATTGAAAATTTTCCATAATTGTCATTGTAAGAGGAAACTTGAAAGATGGATGAAATTCAAAAAGTAATTACATCAACAAGGGTCAGAAGTACGTTATCAAACCAATGAAGTTTGGGGAAAAAGGGAGAAAAGAAAAGGGAATCTTGGAAGGATTAACTTGTGGAGTTTAAAGAAAAAAATCAGAAAACGGAAATAATTAAAAAAGTATGTTCATTCTCGTACGGGACGGGTCACATGAGTCGTAAATGAAGCCATTCTATAAATAAAGTACAAAGAAATAAAGTAAAACAATGAATCTCGTGACGCAAATGATTTGGTTTTACGGGAAAAAAAATAAAGAGAGCATTCCACATTACCAAAATATTAACTTTATTACCATGCATGTTAAAATCAAAATCGGACAGGAAATTTTCTTTAAAAAGTTACAGTAAGTGATGCGACTGTGCCGCAGTGCATTCTGCCGTTCTCAAAATTCTCATAAATACTACCATGTTATGTCCAGGGGTCCATGAACTCGAAACAAAATGAATACCTTTAACGAAATAAATATTTTTTCGTCGGTTGACACCGCGCACGACGGTCAAGCATCGCTAACGTCGACATCGCCAATTCAGTTTTCTCAGCCGTCACTCTCGACATCCGCCAATAGCACACCGAAAATGACCAAAAGGACTTGCGCTCGTTGCAAAGAGTCAAATAGGTGCGTCAAATTATTATGTTCAAGGATCGATAGAATTGAAGATTTGGTAAACTCTTTGGCCTCAAGAACAAAGTTTGCGGATGAAAAGGTAACGATATTATTAAAAAGGTTAACTCCATGCGCGTATTGTTATTGACGTTGTATTTTACCAACCAGGACCGGAGAATTATCGAAGAATCGGGAATCCCACGGATTCCAATTGCCCAAGAGAATCTCACAACCGATCTTTCGAGATGCAGTACCGACGACATACTTGCCTTAATCACCAATTTCTACCGCACGACATTGGAACCGTCTTTTGAAGTGAGAGCGCAATGAAATCTATTTTGCGAGTTCATCTTGCGCGTTTTACTTCACCATACACCGATAAATCACGACAAACAACTTTATACATTTTGTATTATATTTTAGAATAACATTTCGCACTTAAACTTTCTCGTTGTACACCCTCCCCAAATAACTTTCTAAGAATTTCACCACTCGTAAATATTTATAAGCATTTACCGTATATCAAGTCTAAATACTACCTATTTTTATTATCATATATTAAGCATCTACTTTATAAGCTACATGGTTTTCTATTTCGCGACATGAATAAAGTCATAGATGTACAATGAGTATTCGTATTACATTTCATTCGGTTTCGACGTGTTTCGTTCACGGGTCGCGCGCATCATGTGCAATCCAATGTGACCAACGCGAGAGATTTATACAAAGTCAAAGCCCGACGCGATTTTACGTAGAAAGAAGAAATGAGTATGGCGCATTCACCTGATTTGGTAATTAATATGTAACAGTACTGTAGCTTAAAGCAAACATAATACAGTATTGAGTAGTGCAGCGGCATCGCTTGGTTTCACGTCATATTATACCATTGTGCTACTTACTGCCGGAGACCACCATTGCGTGTATGATGTACTATATTAATACAATAAACAAAACTATATGATACAATAAATACAATAGGTAGCACATAATACGTACTCTTGGTGTGACAGCCATTCGATAAACTGATTACAGTATTCGTTAAATTCAATGAGGGAGCCGCAAAAAACGTAGTGTTAACTTGATTTTCCGGGGTGCAATGATAACGAACTGAATTCTACCTTGGTTCCCTTGTATCACGACACCCGCATTTTTTTGGTAACTACCAATATTGATCTGTGTCCCCGCAAACCAGGATTAGTGCAACATACCGTTGTTGAGAGCGCGCAAGTATTCCGAGTTTTTTTTTTTTCTTTTTTTGTTATGTTTTGACCGATAAAATGTGTAAGGTTTTTCCGCTAGAATACGAATCGTGTGCGTATATCTGTCTTTTTTTGTGGGAAAGTTCATATTTGGAAAATAAAATTAAATTAAACGTCTAATTTTGAATTGCCACCGATAAGGATCATAGAAGAAACTGACAAAAAAGCAATTTCCCTCTCGGTACACAAACATACCATTCTACGCGGAAATACTGTATGAAAGCCATGGCGTTCATTGCTGCTATCACTGACCAGCATCTTGCATCCGTGCACTACTAATCATTCTTCATCGAGAGAGAGATCATAAAATATTTCTGCAAGAGAAAGTGCGACCAAATGATAAACAATTAATAAAGAAAGAGATTTACTGTAAACCAGCAGATTAATTGTTCTCTTTATGTCATTCTATCCGTATGTAGCGGCAATTTTTCTTCACCCAGCGATCATGTACCTCGACAACGCCATCCCTCAGGACAATAGGGTTATTGAGTTTGTTGTGACAGCAATTCCAAAGGTTCTTTGTTTCCTAATTTAAAAGGATCCTAGGTGATGTGCGAAAGAAACCACGTTTTTCCTTTAAAATTTCGTACACGCACATATCCACAGGTTCGACCGACCTGGTACGTACTGTAATTGAGACTTCAAAAGTCATTGTTCGCATTTACGATAAAGGGAAACACGTGATCATGCAGGACGGAATGAATAATCCGTTTACGCATATATATATAAATAAGTCTGTTGAATTTATGTGTTTTACGCTTAAAAAAATTTCTAATGAATATTTTTTGATGGTGACTTTCTTCCTCACATGATATAAAGTTCTTGAAAAGTTTACCTACATTTTCGTTTGACAGCTAAAAAATCAATAATAATGACCGATCAAGGATTAAATACATATTTATCTCTCCCAAACTACATCCTACCGAACAAACGTCGCGGGTGTTCGAGCGGAGCGATAAGGAATAAGACAAAAAAGAACATAAGAGTTGAACCCGCACCGTATCCGAAGATTCCGCCGATAGGCGCCGAGTCCACGCGAAGAATTCCGGCCACGGATGATGGTCTCACTTTGCCAGAAGTGACCCGAGAAAAGTCATGTCCAAGGTGCAGGGAATCTCAAAACTGTGTGAAAGTGCTTGGTAAGGGTGTGGTGAAACTTGAAGAACTTGTCAGTAATTTGGCCAAGATGATACATCGTTGATGAGCAATTGAAGTATAAAAAAGAACACTGATGAGGTTTTACATTAAAAAAATGTCACCGTAAGGATAGAACACCGAGTTGTTGTTTTTTTAAGATAAATTTATGTACCTTCCGATTTCATTTATTGAAAAGGTATCACCTTACAAGTGCCAAGTTGATATAGAAGGGAGATACTGTAATTACGCTTTCTTTTCCACTTAAATTACCAAAAAAAATTATGATTTTCTAAGAATTTCTTTCGCTCCTCATTCATTCATTCATCTATCTATCTATCTATCTTATCTACGCTTCCCTCTTCCCACTTTCGACCTATGTTATTTGTATTGTATATAATTAACGACCACACAATTATTATTATAAATCATTCGGTCGTCGGATGTCAATTAAACAAAGACTTTTTGCTTTTTAAAAATATACTGTATCTCATTGCTATTCCACGTGTTCTCCGAGAGTTGAATACGTCTCCGTGACGTAATCACAAAATCCCATTGTTATTAAACAAATGAGCAGGTTATTTTGGACTCGAGCTTCTTTTGAATTCTGCAAACCAATATTTCTTATTAAGGAATCGGATTTGTTTACACCTTTATTACCCATAGGTGATAACAAATATGGAAATTGATAAAGATTGTGTGATACTTAAATATAAATGAAAGAGCAAAAAAATCGCCATTGGTTTTCTCATGTGTAAGTAGATATAGGAACGTTTCATAACATTTTGTTATCTCAATGGTGGCGCGTCTTCATCATGAACACTGTTGCATGTACGCACACACGCATGTCCATGGGTTTCAATTCAACACGTAACCTTTATTACTGTACAAATCTTCTGTTTCTACGGCGATCAGATCCGACTGATTGGCTTGTTAGTTACCGTTGCGCGCCGACCAAAGTTTGGTGTCAATTAACACATAATTAATGAATATCATGTGAGAACTTGTAAAACATCCAACGCATTTTGGCACTTCTTGAGCGAAGGTTGAGGTGTCACCAGGGATGTGTGCAACTAGTGAGCGCATCTTGGCCTGGGGATTGCGACAAAGAAATGCAATAAGGATACAGTATACCGCACACCATGAGAAATGTCCAAACATTTTATTGGGAAATAAAGAACCAACGGCTACAAGGTGAGCGTCGTTGTATAACAGATACAGATCTTCCCATAAATATCTTCATATAGTTTGCCTCTCAAAGCTATGAAACTAAGTGTAGAATACCCGAAATCTGCGTGATTGTAGTTTCCAAAGAGAAAATCAATTTAACCGGTGACGGTGACGCTCTGACCAGTATCACATACCGTGGTACATCTGACCGGTGAATCGAACAAGGATTTAAAAGTGCACACCATAATGTATGTATGCACCATTTTCGAAGGCAGGCAGGATGCTTCCGATCCCGGAACTTGAATGCCGAAATTTCACACCAGCGTCACGCGGTCTTGATAAATAAATATGGGAATGGCATTCTAAAAGAAAAACAGATGTCGACAATGTTTCCGTTATACAATATCGTGTTATAAATTGATAGATGGAGGTATTTTATGTACATCGCATCGTACAAATCATTGAATTCTAAGATTCAAGCTTTGATCTCAAACCTGATTTATCTGAAACGGACAAAATTAATAATTACCGCGTAATATATTAAAGTATACTAAAATGGACTGAAAAATGTCTCACTTTGCAGATGTACGGTTTATAAACAATAACCAAATCTATTTATTTTGTTATTTATTTTGCTGATTGTTATTTTTAATAGTGGATAATTATTTTATATTATCTGGTTGTGGATGGCAAAGAACTTTGAATTATTCTTTATAGAGTATAGGTAAGTCCCGTTTTCGTATGCTTGAGCGAGATAATGTCAACAACAAAGTATCGTGAAGCACAGGGATCAGAAAAACGTGAGAACGGATAAATGAAAGGAAAAAGGTCAACCACGCAAAGATCAGCTCCGAGAAACAGAAAGAAAACTTTGACAGGAATGCGAGTATCTCAGGCAGAAATGTCCAGACCACGAACTCATCAGAAACATCGGGTCAGCTGTCAATTGGAAACGATCGTACCGAGGAGATATCGAGAAGGTTATGCTTACCAGGAGGGATCGGCTCTGCAGATTTGCGTACGAGCTTATAGAATGAATTCTTGAGCTTACCGAGAACCTATCATCAATCGTTACTATCTTCGCGACAAGACACAATGGTCTTAGATCAGATGGAAACCGAAAACGACAGAGAGATTAAAAACACGAAAGATACAGATATACTTAACGCCCGAAGAAGAGGAAAGCTAAGAAAGTGGATGGGAACTGTGAGATGGACGTACAACAAGGTTCGACATGAGCGTTATACGAAAGCACTACCTGAATGATGAGTGTTTCACAACTGAAGAACTCCTTTGGGTAAAAGAGACTCTAGGGAAGTACGTTCGTGCACGATTCGACTATTGATGGTTGCATACAAATAAACAAATAATTTCGAATGAAGAAGTATCGATCGAAAAAAAGATCGAACACAAACCATCTCGATGCTTGCTAGGAAATACGCGTTCCTAAAAAATATTATACGGTTAACATGATATGAATAATCTGAGACATTTTTACTTGAGTGTTTCCGTTTTTTTGAATAGGTTTATCCCGCTTGATTTGGATTCGTAAAAATGATCTCGGTGGATCAAAACCGCTTAAATGTGATTCGTGTGAGGTGGAACGAATCGGGACGCGAATGGTATCAGAAATATCTTGCTCAAATATTGACCTGACTTTGGGACTTGAGACTATATGAGATACGATATTCATGGTAAAGACTAACTTTATTTATTCATATTGGATTCAATTTCACGGGAAAAAGGCAATGCATAAAGAAAGGTTTACGTGAGGCTTCACCAATAAGGATCATCTGTGTACAGTAGATGTTACTATTGTTACTATCTTGATTGATAGTGAGCTCTTTTAGGTTATTAAATAAATACAACAAATATTGTTAACAATGAATTAAATCTATCTTCGTGTAATCATGGGTGGTACAGTGAGTTTGAGAAGAGAAAAAAAGTATTATTGTTATTATTATTGTTGTTGTTGTGATGATTTTGTGACAAACATATATATGTATCTTTGATTCCTAAAATGTGTTGATTGTTAGGCGTCGACTCGCGGTGATATAAGATTAATTATAGTAATTATCTTTGTGTATTTGCATAACTTGAACCTGTCTTCGTTGTGACTTACCGAATGAATGACCTGATTACTTGCTACAGGAAGTCATGTGTGGGCATGCTTACACGCCGGTAGCAGATATTTATTCATTTGGAATTTTGGTATCGTAGTCACCTCACCTCATCATAAATCGCTGGGATATCATTTTTTTAATCATATATTGAGGAAAAAAAAATTTTTTTTTATTGATATGATGTAATTTCAAACTGATCACCGATCAATCGATATCAATAACAGATAAATGATGGTCAAAGTCAATCTCATACGGAATCTCGAATTTGTCATCATTATTGATTAATAAATAATCAAGGCGGATATATATAAAACTCACCTTGCGTTCTTCTTTAGTCTACACCCGTAATTAATAATAATAATAATAATAATAACAATAATAATAAAAAACAAGCCTCCTCTTTTTTCCCATCCCACCACGTCGACTCTCCTTATCCTTATGATGTACTCCTTACTCACCGAAACTCTTATCGCCCCTCGTCCTCGTAAACATCTTGGCGTGTTCTTCTTTCCTCGCGGCGATAATCAGTTTGCACATAACGGTCTGACCTCCTCTGTTTCAACACCTCTTGAAATGAAGACGCATGTTATGAAGAATGGTTACTTTCATCAAGACGTTTCGACGCACAAAATTGACGAGTTCGGTTGGACCGAGTTCGAGATGGATTTTTCCGACTGGTTCAATTACGAAGATCGAAACGATGTGTGCGTATGCGATTTCGATATTTTCTGCCGATGATGTTGGTCTCGCGAAAATATGTCTACAAATCACACTTTCCTTGGTAGTTTGCAGGCAGGCCTTAAAGTCGAAGAAGATTTAAAGACGGATTCCTACCACACGATATGTCAAACCCGCTGTAACAATGAAAGTCAAAATGTAAATAACGATGTTACTATTACTTCAGATTCATCTTTGAGGAAGGATCATATCGAAAATGAGTACATTGACCTAGTTCAAAAAAAATGCTCAGAAAAACCACGTTCGCCGAGATCAAAGAAAAACAATGATGGAAGAGTTGAGCGTCTGAATAATCTTGACAATTCCGATTGCCAAAAGAATGATATCTTGTTCCCCTTGCAACGTGGTACGTGCCTGTCGTTAATTCGTGATTTCAATTCAAGCAACGTTTGGGGAGATATTAAGATTCTCTCTCTCTCTCTCTCTCTTTCTTTCTTTCTTTCTTTCTTTCTTTTTCCTTTCATGTGCGTAGAGCTGACGGTTTCTCCCATTTCACGCGCGCAAAATCCCGTCCCTCAAAATTCCTCATTCTTGGAACGTAAGAAATCGTTTTCCGAAACCTCTCAGCATCACACTCCCATCCTCGATTCGGATCCCTTGGTCATTCGCAAGAAGAATAATATGTCACCTTTCCTGTTTCCACTTGGATTTGTTGGAACAAAGAGACACGTCAACAGCATTTGATCGCTTGCAACTCTTGAATTTTAATCGATTCTGAATACTTTGCCTTGTAAATATGTAAATTTTTTTTTTTTATTCTATATTCACCAACAATATATATATGCAGTATATACAGTATATACAACTATGATGACGGATGATAATGTTAGAACATTTTCTAATTTCCTTCGTCTTTCTTTTTGTGTCTTGTTTTATTTGATTTTTATTTTTCTTGACGGTTGTTTACAATTTCTTCTGCCGATCGTCTTTATACATAGCTTTCTTCCTTCAATCAGGTTTTATTGATAGATATACATACTGATTTTCTCTTTCCTGTAATCTTGCGAACAAATATTTGTAAATATCTCCCACTATTTAAATTTTCATTTAAAAACCTTTTCACTATAAAACTCTTTAAATTTTTATTTATTGGCGTAATGTGGGACGTTGACGTCCCGTGAAAGATTAATGTGTCAAAGTATGAAAGAGCAAAAAAACACCCTATCCCCTCTTTACATAATAGCAATATCAATTTACCAAAAATATTATCTTTGCTATTCTGACTAATATTTTTTGTGTCATCATTTAACGCTATTGTAATTGAATTGTTTACACCAGAGTAAATTTGTTTACTTGCAATGGTTTGTTTATATGTATACCATAATTTATACGTATTCTACACAATTTTGCAAACATAACGTTAATACTGTAAGACGATTGTGTGTGTGTATATTTATTTTAGAAATTTCCATTGAATTACAAATATTGTATCGCCATGCAACTAAGATTTGATATGCCATAGTGTATGTGGCACTGTATATGGTATACCTATACACTGTATGTACAGTTTACATAAAGTATAGAATGAGATACCTAATGCAGAAGTATTGCATTTTTTTCATCAAACATTTGTATTCCTGTAATTTCTAATGATAATAGTTAACAAAAAAGGTCTTGAATAATACCCCTTTGTGCTGTGAAAGAAAATGTAAAAATAGTGCCAAATCCATAAAAGGGATCCATAAAAGATGATTAAAGCATTAAGTGGTATACAAATAAGTAATGTATAGATAATAAGTTTTAAAACTATTTGTTGTAAAAATAAATATGCAATAATCGTGTTTGAAAAAAAAAATTATAAATTTTTTAATGTGCATATTTATATAATTTAAAATTCTTGAATTTTTTTTAAATAATATATACTGCATGTATAAGTATATATATATTATAATATCGTGAATTTACACCGGTGGCTGCAAGCAAACAGAAGGTTAATATGATCAATAAAGTTATTGGATAAATCATTTTATTTATTCAATACACACATACACATACACACACACAGTATATGCGATTTTTATTCGAAATCGAGAATGCTTTATTCGTAAAATCTTACAGCATTTAGAGTACAAAATTTCGTGATACCGATATTGGTTTACAATGAATTCGCGTCACCCTTCTTAATAGTCGTTCCGGTCACCTTTCTCACAAAATTTTTAACAAATCTTCAAATCCAGTCTTAATCCCACATTTGAACATACATGTCTTCATACATTTCTTAAGACATAGACGTCCTGCACGTGTGAGACCGCGAGTAAGACCCTTAATATCTCCAAGACGGCGACCAATATCCTTAATACCTCCAAGACGCTTAAGACCGCCAAATAGTTCCTCATCAACATCGTCTAGATCGACCGGTTTTCCCAATGAAGATTCATCGGAGGCAATTGTGGATCGAGTAAGGCCATTATCATCGGAGGCGATTGAGGATCCTGTAAGGTCATCGTTAGAAACTTCCGAATTCACTTGGGATGTGTTAATAGGGTTGACAAGTAGAATCGTGAATAGGAGAACAATCGTTAAGAGATGATGTACTTTTGCCATGGCAATAATCCTAAGAATCAGGTACCGTTCAATGAAATATCCCTCGCTGTATTTATAACTTTTTCGCTCGGGCACAAAGTTTAACTTCCAATACAGTGAATCATTGAATCAGGTTTAGTTTATCACGTCGGAAAATAGTGAATCAAAATTTTAAAGAGTCAAGAATAACAGTTTCGAATTCGAATTGCCAAAAAATTTAGAATCGAATCGATAATTTATTTCGCACACGATTTTTGGTGTTCGGCAAACTTGCATGATACATCAACATTTGATAAAATCGAGATACTTCTTGACAATAATCATTAGTTTGTTTAACTAATGATTTGTAAAGAAAAATTATGTGCCTCACTTTATAATCGCGTAAAACAATATTTTGTACTTGTCATTACAAGTGTGCTGTTGTCGAGTCACCAATTATTAATCTAATAAAATTAACTGGTTATATTAAAATTAATAAAAAAAAGTAATAAATTGTACGTATGTTTTATTAAAAATAAATAATATCCGATGATTTACTGTATAATTAACGTTATACTGTATTCAATCAATAATTTTAATTAATTTATTATTATTGTTGTCATTATTGTAAGTAAAAGAAAAAAGAACTGATCCACACGTATTCGATACTGTTGTAGAAAAAGAAATGATTGATGTAATGGTTGCCACACCAACCGATAATTACGGTACTGTCAAAAATAACGGCTTATCTCTTAAAAACATATGCGCGAGTCTGTCGCTACATCGCGATCGCCGATCGTGTAACGTCGAAAGAGATCTGGCGCGAGGTAAGTGAGTGTGTATACAATTTGTTGTTTTAATTAGAAAATTTTATTTATTTGTTTGTTTTGCTGTCCTTTTCTCTTTCTTGACATGTCGGGATCGTTGAAATAATAAAATAACAATAACAATGATTGAAATAGAAAAAAAAACAATCGGAATAATTAAGACATGTGATATTAAATTATATTTAACTTTCTTTAATAAAAATGAATTAGGTGAATATTTATTTATTTATTTAATTATCATATATCGTTTAATAATTTTTTTTTAAAGCCTATAATTGCAAATATTATAGAAAAATAAAAAAATAATCAAGTGTCACGAGTATGTCATCATTGGATTTATATAAGAGTTATAAAATAATTAGGATTTTTAGGATTTTTAGAATATTCGAAATTTTATATAACAAGATATATAAGTTAATAAGTTTGATGCTAGCTTGCCTATATTAATCATCTAAGCAATAAAATAAATAAATATTAAAACCAATATACTGTATATCAAAAATAATGTTAAGCAGTGATAAATATTTACTTAAGATTATATGATAACTATTATATTATTATAAATACATTTTTTTTAATTACAAAAATTAGATAAATAAATATTTAAAGTATATTATATTAAAATTTTATATTATTTAATTTAATTGCTTAAAAGTTATATAGCAAAACTTACAAAAATTATTATTTTAAATGAATTGATTTATTATTATTATTATTTAAAAAAATATAATTTTTATTAAAAATTAAATCAATGGCATTCTAATATTTTATAAACTATTCTTAACTCTAATACAAATAGCAATTCAATTAGACTTACTTATAATCAATTTCAATAATATTCTAATGATATATTATATTATGCTTATTTAACAAACATATTAAACTAATTGAAATTACTTGGTTTTAATTTATAAAATATTAATTTTTTTTATTTCAATTCAAAAATTCTCAATAGAATTAAAATCAAAACTTTATAAAAATCATTTATTATACAAATTCTATTTTCAATAATAAATTGTATAGTTATTTTAACAATATATTATATAATCTTGTTTTGTTTTATTAAAAAAAATAAATAATAATTCTTGTAATTTTGAAAAGTTTTTAAAGTTAGTAAAATATCACTTTGAAGAATAGCAATATGTGAAATATTAGAAAAAACAATTATAATATTTATAATTTAAATTATATTTAACAATATTGTTTAAATATTAAATATTTTGTTTTTTATATAAATTATATCAAATTTAATTAAAAAAATTTCAAAAAAAAAATTAATAATTTTATAAAATTATAAAATATAATAAAAATTTTTAATAATCAATTTTTATAAACAAGATACCAATTGAATCTTTTTTTTATATTTTTAAAAAAGATGAATAGTTTTAAATAAACAATATAAAATCTTGATTTTTTATTATATAAAATACAATAAATAATATTTTTGAAAATAGGTTTTCTTTTTCTTTTTTAAATATTAAAAAGATCAATAATTTAAACTAAATTGTGAAAACAGTTACTATTGATAATTAAATTCTTGAAATTAATATAATTAAGGAGTAAAGATTTAAAACATTCAAATTTATTTTTTTAGAAACTTTTAAATATTCAATTTATAAAAATTTTTTATAATATTATATATATAAACTTTTATAATTAACAATTATTATAATAATATAAATTATAAAATTATTTTGCTCTTTAATTAAATTTTTTTTGATACTTATTGTTTAAGATAATTTATATTATTATAAATTATCTAAATATATATATATATATATACCAATTTATTATAAATAAATATATATATATATATTTGTATATAATGTTAACCTAAAAGTTTAACTTTTCTGAAATAGGAAATCTTTCATCAAATATCGATTTAACATATTAATTCGCTAATAATAGACCTATGGTATTTTTATCCGCTGAACAACTTTACTTAGAATCCGGAAAAAGGTTTTGGTCACCACTTTTGCGATAATCAAGAATTTCGGTCAAACATTTATAGTATCCAATTAAAATATAATGTTATATCACGTGATCAAATGATAATCCTTAAGTTATAAATACGAAGGATTGAGAAACATGTTACAAATTAGCCTTTCATTAACTTTTCCATATTTGTATTATTTGTTACTCTCA
>CAJVPV010000780.1:0-18990 GCA_910591835.1 Acaulospora morrowiae | reverse complement strand
CAAGAAGAGTATATTCATGGTTTGCGTTGGGAGGTTTGGAAGAGGAGCCTCCCTCCTCTCTGTTTTTTCCTTTAGACAAAATTTTTGTATTTTCTTGGGTATTTTCTAATTTGGTAGTTTTAATGCGAGTGAGAAAGAGTTTTTTTTTCAAAATATATAATTTTTATTACTACTTATATAATTAAAATTCTAATTATATCATAATTATTTTCTTTTATTATACTATTTAAATTTAATTATATTATTATAAAAACTTGTACTTTATAGTAATTATTAAAATAATTGATGTTTCAATACTTTTTATTTTAGATCTTATAAATATAATATATTTATTCTTATTATTTATGGCTTTAAATCAATAGAATATTTGATTATTTTTTAACAAATATCAAATTAAAATGGTTAATATTATTATTATATTAATGATAAGATATAAATTAATAAAAATATTATAAAAAAACACAAAATATTAATTGATTATAAGATAATTTGTTATTTTAAATAAAAAAATTTTATTTGTTTGTTTTTATTATTATTTTATTTTTTATGTATTATATATATATATCTTTTACTATATTTTTAAAAATTTTTATATTTTATTTGTTTGTTTTTTGTTATTATTTTATTTTTTATGTATTATATACATATATCTTTTACTATATTTTTAAAAATTTTTATATTTTAACTTTTTTATTTATTTGATTAATATTTTAAAAATTATAAAGTTATAATTTAATTTCTTATATTTCAAAAATTCAAGAATTTTAATGCTACTTATAGTTTTTTTATAAATTTAATTATCTCAATTAAATTATAATATTATTTGTATTATTTAATTTGTATTATTTTTTTATATTAAGTATTATTGATAAACAAATTAGATTATATTATATAAATACAATATATGTTTTTTAAAAAATCACAAGTTTTTAAATTCAATAATAATTAATTTTTTACAATTAAGAACATAATATATCTATTGTATTGCTGTATATACTGTAATAATAAAAATACAAATTTTTCAATTTTGATTAAATAAATAGTAGTAATTTAAAATTAGATTACTTATTTAATAATAAATACAGTATGCTTTATCGATTATATTTTTAGCAGAGATTATTATAACAAATTTAAATTGTTAAAATATATAATTTCTTGATATAATAGTGATAAAAAATATGTAAGTTAAAATTCTTATATTATTAGTAAAATTCATATTTTTGTTATTAATATTTGTATTGAAAAAATCATATATGAATTTTATAAATAAATATTATGAATAAATATTAATCCTTTTTTTTTTTAGAAAAAAAATTAATTACAATTAATTGTACCTTTTAAATTTTATATTAGCGACAAGATTATTTATTACTAAATTTTAATAACAACCAGATAATAGACCCATTATTGAATGACAGGTTAGGTTTTAATTATAATAAAACTTTACCATTGCTTTTAACTATTAAATTGACAAAAATCAGCCATTGAATAATATTATACTATCATGTAAAAAGGATCAATATATGATAATTGTGATTTCATGTGACTTATTATGTCATTATCTATATATTAAAAAATTAAGCAACATCAATCAAGCTGTGGCACAGGTGGCGTAAGTTCTTATATGATACATATTAAAAAATATATTTTGATAAAGAATATGTACCAATTACTGTATTCTACAATCAAATTGATCACTTTTTTAATATATAACGTTTAGCATTATATAATTTAATAAGTAATGGTAAGTTGCATCATCGACTAAAAGTTTAATACTAAGTCTAATTAGTAAGAATGAATTTAATTACATAGTAACATAATATTATGTATCAAAATTGCAGTTCGATTTAAAATCTAAAATTTAATGCCAAAGTCTAATAAGCTGCGACATAACTATTATATAGGAAATTGCAGTTTGATTTAAATTCTAAATTCTGTAATGAAAAATATTGCGAATGAATGCTTATACATGACATATCTCCAAAGTTGGTAGTATACAATTTGAATTACAAATTTTGTGATTATACCTTTAAAAATAATTAGATCATAATTAGAATTCTAGACGATAGTTTTAAAATATAAAGATTTACTGCTAAAGTCTAATAAGTAAGAATGAGTTTAATTACATAGAAACGTAATATTATGTATTGAAATTATAGTTTGATCTTAACTCTAATATTTAATGCTAAAGTCTAATAAGTAAGAATAAATATTGTGAATAAATTATTATACGTGACAAGTATAAAGTTGTTTTTTTTTACATTTATCATGACCATTCTTTTAGATCATAATTTGAATTCTAGACGATAGTTTTCAAATTTGTATCAAAAATATAATATATTCGGAAGTTCTTCAATAAATATATTTCTATAATCATAAGTAATATTCTAGCATTTTTTTTATTTGTTTTTTATTAATTGCCATTATTGTTATAATATAAACAATAATATAGTATGTATAAATTTTCAATAAATGATTAAATAATCGATAAAATAATTGTAATATTTTTTTTATCTTGTTATATAATTTATGCGAGTAAATATAATAATAATTGGTTTTACAATATTACAAAATAAATTTGTTTCAGCTAACAATATATATTATAGAGCAGATTTTCCTATACGATTCTTTTCTCTACAGCATACTCAAAATTGCAATCATGTTTTTTCATATACTTCATCCTCGTTCACGTTTCATTGTATATTATATTCTGGAGTTGAGAGCGTGATTCTGTATTTTTAAAATAATAACATTTATTTTCTATGGAATTATCAATTCGATTATTTTAGATATAATGTTTTTTGACACTATTCTTGCTGTGGCAAGGATGCTTTACGCCACCACAACTATACAAAAGCTCAATTTGCTTATGTCAAAATAATTATTAAATTGGATCAAATAATTCGAAAAGGATTGTAATGTATATTTTTTATTGTAGTAAATCACAAAGTATTAATGTGTAAGATTCGAGTGCGAAAAAAAAGTAATTACAGTATTATTTTATAAATGAACGTTAAAATAAGAAAACTGACTAGCAATGTAAAGTTCTAGTATGCATCTGTGCATCCAGAAACGATATTAAAAGTATTGGCAATATAATGTTCTAGGACAACTTGGGGTTTTCCGTCAACAGTTCCATCAATATCACTAGTCCTATTAAACCCAATAATAATCACATAGTTCCTATGATTTGGAAAATCAGGAACCTTAATTGTTGCCTCTCCCTTACTTAACTCATAATCTACAAACACATCCAATGGTGGTTCAGAGATTTCATTCTTCTCGTTATAATAAAACAGATGGATGATAGCTTTGATGTCTTGGTACAAATCAAATTTATCACTCCAGGTTACACAGATTTCATCTCCGGGATGATAGGTTTGATTAACTGGTGGAGACAACATAGTGAGACCAAATTTGGGACAGCCAATGTTAAAGGTGCCGGACGCGGCGATGAACTCTCCTTCGGAATCAAAAATTCCTATATGATACCTTTTAACACAGAATTTATGAATGAGATATACGTAAATGACAAATAACATACAGTATTTTCAAATTTTTTCGCAAGAATACCTAGCATCATCGGTGAGATTATACTCTCCCTTTTTTGGTAAATTGTATTTTAACACGTAATATTCTTGTCCAGGTGGAGTCAATGTGATATTTCTCTCAAAAACGTAGACCGTTCTCTCGGCCGCGATTTGCAAATTCAATTCATAAATCACTTTAACCGATGGATCAGGATGTATAATTATTTCGATTTCATCACCAAATTCATAATTGTGACCACTCACAGGGGAAGTAATAAGAATTCCACGAACATTTGACAAATCTTTGACGCATCGAGTGCTTAGGCCGACAGGTGTAGAGTGAATGCAAGAAATCGTGATGGAAAGAACAAGGAAAAATAAAGCAAAAATATGAGATTTGAATTTCATCATTTTTTTTTCTTTTTTCTTATCTTGACGTTAAAATTACCTTCAACGTTGTCTTAGCAATCTTTGAAGGCTCGTCGTATTTATATGTTCTTATGTTACATAAATTCAAATTAGACCATAGACCGATATGTAAATATAGAACTGTTGTGATGTAACACACATGTATATGGATAACCATAAACATATCTTCTATTGAAAGTTGTTTGTTACTTAATACGAACGATCTTGTGTGACGCAGTACATAAGATTGAGATATTGAAAAAGCCTCTTTATGGTGAGAATTAAAAAATCTGCAGAATCATTATTGTTGAATTGATAAATAATAGGATCAACAGTGTTCGTGTTGATTTTCTTCATCAGCCCTACGAGCGAATCTTTCATGTATCCCTTCCGTAAAACGTTACAAGTGCTAAAAATGAAATGTAAAAATTACACGAATACGGGGAACTCTCAAGAGAAACGTAGTGCAATAGTGTTCAGTCTACTACATTTACATAATGTACATAGATTTTACGAATGTCATAATACCTATAGTCTATAATTGGTTATAAGTTACAAAGTATTTTATGCATCTTGTTACATCGCCGTACCTTCGACGACAATAAATTTCCAAAGAACGAAAAATTTTCTATATTATTTTTGGTGACAACAAACTACTGTATGGTTAAAATGGATTTAGTAATTGCTTAAGATAATAAATTCACTGTATGTACAGTAATAACCGAATATTTCAATTGTTCGACCCGAAAACAAATATGATTTACGTAATATTATTAAAGCATCTGGCAACAAACTATCTTAAAAAATGGTATCACTCTTTTAAAATAAGTAAATAAATAAATGGATGAAATGAAATGAAAAATAAAAAATAAAATCCAAATACTGTGCCTTATTTTAATAGACAAATCGATCGATCGTTGAACAAAAATAAAGGTTCAAATATACAGTGTATACAGCTATCATATACGCTTAATACAGTGCAGGACTTTAACTTGGTCACTATTACAAGCACCAAATTTTGCACAATCTTTAGAATTTCTCAAGAACGCCAGATGGGAATTGAGTTATGTTATTGAATGCATAAAACAACGTAAAAAAAAGTTAAATATAATATTTATTTTTCAAGTACTCCGGAGCATATTGGATGATCAAATCCAAAAGCTATTTCTATTCTCTCTCACATACGTAGTTTTTTCATTATTCTCGCTTGGATCTTCTATGCACCAACTATGGGAATGTGCATGCCACCTGTACCCAAAGAATGTCTGCCTGATATTTCTTAACTACTCACTACTTCACCAAGAACGACAGTTTCCAGTAGCACGTTTGAGTTACACAGCCATGCTACGATTTTTCCAACACGTTGTGGGGAGTACACAGCCATGATTACTCTAAACGGCACGTTGTGGGGAATACACAGCCGTGCTTCTCTAAACGACACGTTGTGGAGAATACACAGCCGTGCTTTCAATTACTGAAATATTTTCTGCTATTGAAATTAATTGGCAGTAGATAAAGAATATCGTCACGCGAAGTGGCAGCAGAAGAAAACATAAAACATCACCTATTCAATCATCCCTAGGTTTACAGTATTTTGATTTATTACATAGTTGCGCTGGTCTTAATCTATCACATACGTAGGTGCAATAGTCTTGATTTATCAATAAATCATCATTTTCACTTCCATCACATACAAAATTTTGTAACCAGGTCCCGATCCTTGCGATAATAACCCTTGTCGCGGTCGATTCTATAACCAGTGCTCTCATTTATAAGCTGTCTAGCGTTATATTTCAAACAGTAAAATTTGCATTCGCATCATCAATTACCAGAGCTTTCATTGCTGTTAAAGAACATAGAGAATTAGTAAATGTAATTGAAAATGGCTGTGATATACTAAAGTTTTTAAATTAATAGAGTTCTAAAATTAATATGGTCAAGCAAAAAAAAGGTGACGGCATATTTTATAAAACCAAAATATTTTATTGATAAATTAAAAGGTCAACATTGAAAAAAATAGTGATAAATTTATACAACATACTGTATGTGTGAAATATATGATTTCATATTGTCATATACCTTTTCTATCTTGGAAAAAAGATATAAACAGAAAACTAATAGCAGAGAAACACTTTGATGAAAGAATCTATAGTATACTAAAATTCCTAAAAGTGTACAAAATTAGTACAGTTTTGAGATTAATGAGATTAAGTGAAAGAGATAATAATGATTTGCTTTGTAAAAATCAATATATTTTATTAATATAATAAAAATTTAACCTTGCAATTCTTAAATAAAATTAAAGATTTATATATGTGTGTAAGATATATTATTTTTATACATAATATAGATAAGTTATATGAGTTATTATAATATAAAAAAGATGTTATACACACCCCTACGGTAAATTACTAGGATTTTCATATGAGTTGATGAACAATTGTCTTTTTTTTTTTTTATTTTATTTAACTTTCATTAATTTATGTACAGTTAGCAAAAAAATAGAATAAACTATAATGATTATAATTTATTTTCACACAATTCAAAACATGATATATTAATATTTCATATTTTTACCCTTAGCCTTAATAATTGCTTTGACATGTTGAGACAAGTTTAAAATTATGTACCGTACCATTTCAATACTTATTTTTTCCCATTTCTCTTGTATAATATGAATAAATTCTTGTCTAGATATAAGTAAAGATTTTCTTTTTCAAATCTGACAATCCAAATGGTCCCACAAATTCTCAATTGGATTGAGGTCAGGACTTTGAGCAATCCAATTCAAGACTTGAATCACATGTGATTCGAGCTACCAAGCCATATATTGAGCAGTGTGACAACTGGCACTGTCTTGTTAAAATATGGTACCCAGACTATTATGAACCCAAGGTATAAAGTTGATGGCTAAAACATTTACATAAGCTTCCAAATTCATTGTTTGATCTATGAGTACTAAGGAGTCAATACCATTCTACAAGAAACAGTCCCAAAACATAGTTGATCTTCTGCCAAATTTTACAGTAGGCTTGATACAGTCTATATTGTATTCTTCCCTAACTCTGCACCAAACTTGTACTCATCTATCAGACTTGAATAAGGCAAATCATGATTTATCAAACCACACAATTCATTTTCATTTCTTGTCCTAGTCACATTTGGTTCTGCATCAATTAAATCAAGCTAAACGTTGTTTATTTGCTAAAAAAAACTTTTTTCGTGCTGTGCAACTCCCTAGTCCCATTTCATGTAAGTAGTTTCGAATAGTATTTACATGAAATTTTAAGGTGAGGTGAGTGTTTATGTCATTCTAAATGTTGCCTAGAGGCGCAGAATGATTTTTTTAAACATAGCATCACACTATCCACTGATCACGATCAGAAAGAGATTTTGGTCATCTAGGACACATATTAAGGTAAAGAGAACCATTTTTTTATAGTGATTTATTGTGTCATAAATGGTTGAGAAAGGTATATCAAGTTAAGAAGAAATAATTTTGCCTTTAGTACCTAAAAGATGCGTGCTAATTATTTGTTCACATTGTTGGAGGCTTAACTTGGAATCCTCCAGCATTTTTAGTATGACAAAAAACTATGAAATGAAGAAAGTAATACAAAAAAATTTTTTGGATATACAACAAAAATTAAAAAGGAAAAACAATTTAAAAAAATTTTTTTATTGCAATAATCCATCCTAGTAATTTACCGTAAGGATATGTATTTGTCAAAACAATATTCTATATGTGTTAATATATAAACAAATTCTCTGAAAGAAAAAAAAATAACAAAAATAAAAATTATTATAGAGTAACATTAGTACAAAAAACAAAATACTTGAAAATAACAGATTAATAATACAATGATTATTTTAAATAAAATGATTTTTTAAAGATAAATACTAATAAAATTGAACAAAAAATAATAAAAACTTAAATAAAATCAAATATAACAATATATAATAAATCTAAATTATATTAATTATTATTATTATTATTTTAAGAATTAAAGTATAATTAAATCAGTGGAGATTACAAATGTTTATATATAAACAGTATATTAACTAATACTAATATTAATTGACACTACCTACCGTTTTTATCAGAATATCAACTTATATTTTATATACTAGTTAAAATCTGATTATTTGATAGTATGCCACTCATCAATTATTTGGCATATAATAAATAATTTGTCAAACATTTGTCAAACATTCAACAATAATTTGGCATATCCAATTTGACAATAATTGCTGAATTGTTAATAAATGTTTAATGAATTTTTTTATCATATACTGAATGACTGATAAATAGCATACTGCCAAATAATCTAATTTTAACTAGTGATAAGTATGTCTATACTCTAGTTTATATTTAATAGAGATTCAACCTTAATTTAATATATTAATTATTACTAGATTTCTTATTATATTTATATGTATAGCTCATATAGCTACAGTATCTATAATTTTATACTCTTTATACTTTCTAATAAATGTTTTAAAAGTTGTTCCTATAATTGATATATATTATCAAATCTAAAGACCATTAGGTCAAGTAGGATGCAACTTCTAAATTCTCTAATAGACATTTCATAGGCTCTTAGTTGGTTTAAACAGTCAAATCTAAGATATAAATATCAAATAGAACACAATTCCTATAAAGTTGCTATAGACTTTATTTATATATTTATGTTCCTATAGTAATTCTCTTTAAAATTGTCTAATCAGATTAACATATTATTATAGAGTTTGTTATATTAGAGAGGAATGTAAACTTGTATTAAAAGTTAAACCAGAAGCTTTTCCTTATATAACCTTCTTTGCTTTAACCTGTTTTCAATTTACAATTATAAAAAAACCAAAAGTTCCATTTTTATATAGCTTAGTTAATAAATTATATTAAATATCTAAGTTTTATAAAAGTAATATATTTATTAAAATAGTAAAATATATTAATTAACACCTTTACAGTTAACAATAGTGTCAAACAAGATGAAACACTATCTCCTATATTATGGATAATATTTTACAATTATCTAATTTCGCAATTATTAAAACAACAATCTATCCAAAACTATGTTGCACCCAATGTGCTAGCCTATATAAACAACCTTGTACTTATTGCAGACTCCAAACCTATAATAGAAAACCTCTTACATATTATTAATCAATTTTTTTCAATGAATAACATTACCTGCAACAAAGACAAAACCCAAATCATAAGCAATATCAAGACCAAACAAGAGATATTTAATACTATAAAATTCAGTGATTATTAAATACAAGTCCTAAAACTATACCAAAGCGTAAAATATCTAGGAATGCTCATTTCTCTTAGGAACTTTCTCAAAACCAATAGAAAAGTCTTCAACTAATCAGAGGATACAATCCTACAAAAATTAAACAAACAAAACTGAAAAGGTCAAATCAGACAGCAAATATACAAATAGGTAATTATGAGAAAATTCGAATATTTCTTCACAAGGACCTTTCTCAACAAATCCACACTCAACTGCCTATAGGCAAAAATCAACAAACTTATTAAATTAGTATACAAAATAAACTTCAAATGCTCAAATACAATACTTATTAGCCATAGTGGCCTCAATATTGCACTTCTTAAAGAAAGACAAAGATCATCTCTAATAGATAATCTTATAACCAAACTCTCTACTCCAACTATAAGGAAATACATAATATAGGAAATATAATCAATACAAAGAAAAGAAGCAATCTGGTCCTGTCCAATATGTGATCCAGAAGTATTTAATCAAGATAATTGGATACTCTATACTGCCAGAATCACCAAGAACCTAAAAATTCAAATCTGTCCAACTGAATGCTCAAATCATCATTCAAATGCAATAAACTCAATAGGCCTTCTACTAGCCAAACTTTAACCAAACACCAAAATTATTGCAATCAATACTGTCAATGCTCTCAATATCCAGTTCACAAACTAACTTATGAAGTTTAACAGCATGATTAAACTCTCTTGGTTCCAACTAATAGTTCATACAGAAATTATTTGGTGCAGACCAAAACCCTGTTGGTTCAAAAACTTTACTAATCACAGCAGTTTACTGGGATTCCACAGACCAATACTCAATCACAAAGTATTCTTCTGGCTCATCCACAACACTAATACTATTGTCAAAATTTACAAAAGACATTACCATATCCAGGAAAACCTCTATCTTAGAGGAAGACACTTCAATATAGATAACAACAATTTTCTTATCAAATGTGATAGCTGCTTAGCTGGTATCCCAAGTGCTCGCTCTTGTACAATAAACTTTACAAGCTCGGAAGCATCCTTCTTATGGGTCCTCTCTAATCATTCAAATCCTAACAAGTATCACCTAAGCAATATAATCGAAAAGATCTCAAGAACTTCCTAAAAAAATAAACATATTTTCCAATAAGTAGACATTTTCTCTAACTCCCTTCCATATTGACACTTCAGAAAATTGGTTTTCATCAGTCATATTATATTAAAGTCATTGGGAATATATTTTTGTAAATAATTTCAAGTCAAACTAAACAATCCTGGTCTCTTACCTGGCAACCTACTGCAAGTTCTCTTTGACCTTTTTCACTAATACCCTTTCAACAGTAAAATCAAAATAAGAAATAACAAAAGAATACTCTAAGAAATCTCTAATTATCCTAAAAAATGACAAAAGTCAATTTTTTCTCAATAATCCAAAAAATTAACAAGATGATACTCAAGAAAATGATACTTTTTACCTATTCCAGTCCCAAGTCAAGTCCAAGGACTAACAATACCATAAACTGGAACAATCCAATACTATACTTTTCAGAAAACTCTCAATTAACAATTCTCAACTGGGTAGCAATGTCAGATGATACAAAAAGATTCTTAGCATCTCTAAAGTATATATAATAGTGGAAAGCTCATCAGTACTAAAAACATTTGACTCCTTCTACAGTTCTCAAGGCATCAAAATTATCAACAAATCTAACAAAGACTTAAAGAATACACGAAATAATAAATATAGTGACCTAATTACTTTTTGTATCAAACTTATGTCAGAAACTCTTCCCACACAAAAAAATCTCCACCAACAATATTCGGATCAATATTCTGATTCTTACTATCCACTATATGAACTTCATACTGAAAACATACAACATATATTTAAATGTCCAATAGCTTCAGAAGAAGCTAATCAAATTATCAAACAAACTAATCTTATTTTTTACTCCAATAGTAACTCAAAACTGATAAACTATATATAGCAGGTTGTAAAGCTAGCATGTGGCATTACTGATGATATCTTCTTAATATTAGACTATAACAAGTGGGTACAAACATTGATTAAAGCTCTAATGCAATTATATAACACCA
This sequence comes from Acaulospora morrowiae, assembly GCA_910591835.1. NCBI lineage: Eukaryota > Fungi > Glomeromycota > Glomeromycetes > Diversisporales > Acaulosporaceae > Acaulospora > Acaulospora morrowiae. Next base: position 7,680 of record CAJVPV010000780.1, on the reverse strand, counting down.
TATGGAAACCACAATGTGTTACAGCCAACAACTCCCTATTAAATGATATAAAATGGAAAGACAAATTATCCAGTGACATAATCAAAGACAATCAAGCAACTTCCAAATCAAATCCACAAAAATTTCTATTTATACAAGAGCCAATAACAACAACAATTGACCTATCTACCTTGGTCACAGATGTCTATATTCAAAGCAATTTTAACTTTTTTAAGTGCATTACTAATCTAATCCAAAGTTATTCCATTCTTATTTCTCCCAACACTGAGTAGGTAAGCATAGCTGCTCGGTACTATCTGACAAGATATATTGTTTTAAATTTTATTTTCAATATTAGTCATATGGTTTCTGTAGGCAAGCTAGTATCAAACTCACTGTATTTACAAATGAAAGATGTTGTTTCTTTTACGATATATACTTTTAATATACAAATCAAATAAAGAAATGAAGTTTACCTATTAAAAAATATATATATATATATATTGTAACAGTGATCGGCAAATCTGTTGCTAATAGGAAGTTAAATTGCATAATGATAGTAAGTGTTTATGGTGAGGCAGAATTGATTATGGCCAAGAGATAATAACTTGTCTTTCTTTATTTAATGCTCTTTTTTCTTTTATACATTTTTATAATTTCATTATATAATAAAAATAATAATTACAAATTAAGTAAAACTATGAAAAATCTTATGACAAAATATTTGTTATTTGATTTTTACACTACTTCTATTACATAATCCCATTAATTGGTCTTATAGTGCCATGTTTGATCCTCGCATAATCCAATCACATGGAGCTATTGTGATTGTGTTGCGATTATTCTTTTTTTCCCCTTTTTTCAAGCTTGTGCTTGTTTCTATTACACTCATTGTACTTGCTACTGCAGTCTTTCTTCCCAACATCATGAAGAAATCTAGAATTCAGCATAAGTCGCATCATTCTTTTCCATGTTACAATTTTTTTCATACTTATATAATGCATACTATGCATTATACTTATTACGCATCTGTGTCTCTTTTGTAATATTTTTTTAGTATTTGGATATTAATTGGGGTGGCAAATACTTTTCCATCTATTGTGCGAAGTTGGTATACATCGCGGGTCACATAATCGTAAATGTAGAACGGCCCACGCCATTAGAGGTTGAACTTGTTATTGCAGAAATATTCCAAAGCAGCCCAATATATCAGCACTTTGTCTCCTATATTATATTTCTGGGATTTTTTTTGTTGTTTATCATGATAGGCTTTTTGTCATTCTTGAGCTTGTGTATTGTTGCAAATGGTGGTGTGGCAGGCCTCTGGAAGCTGTTAAATCAATTCAAAAGTTTGCTATAGAATTGTACTCTCTAGTAGGTCATTGGAAGTGCTTGAGTGAAATAGTTGTTGTGTTTTCCTTCCATAGACTAGATAAAATGGAGATACTTGAGTTGTAGCATTTTTGGCCATCCTATAAGCAAAAAGAATAAAAGGTATAAGCAGGTCCCATTCAGTTGTATGTTTCACTAACTTAGCTATCACTTCATATAGGGTATGATTAAATTATTCGGTCAACCTGTTTGTTTGAAGGTGGTAAGATATTATTAGATGATGTTTTATTTTAAATTTTCTAATAACTTCCATATTATGTAATTCTGGAAGTGTGTGCCTCAATCAGAGACAATGTACTGGGGGCAATCATGTCTGCACACAATTTCTTCATATAAGAATTCCGTAACGGTCATGGCATCAGTCCTTTTTACTGCTTTCGACTTTGGCCATTTGGTCATATAGTTCACAGCCATTAGAATATATCAATTGAGTCTTGGGATTCATGATAAAGGTTCTATGAAATCAATGCCAATTCGATGAAAGGGGGCAGTGATAGGGATAGATCGTAATAGTCCAGATATACACTTCTTCCTATGCCACTCATATTGATCACAGCTTTCAACATATTTTCATATATTGTTGTACATTTGGAGCCAATAATAAGCTCTGCAGATCTTTTCAAATACAGCCTCCTTTCCCAAATGTGCACCTGTCGAATGTTGGTGTATCAAAAAGAGAATTGGTTCAACCTCACATTTTTACACTACATGTAGTAGATGACCCTTCATTTGTCAGTTCTTTTTGTATAGGATGCCATTCCTATATGTGTAAAATTCACTTTTCTTTTGTAATTTCTGTTTATCGGTCATGTTCATGGCAGTTGATAGCTTTTGGGTTTGCCGGTACATTCTCAAGTAGTTATAGTGTGTTTTGTCAATTTCAAAAATTTTTTTTTTTTGATGGCCACAAATATTTCGGAGATTACGAAAAACTTTATGTTAGCTTTTCTTGCCAGGATATCAGAACCTGAACTGGATTCTGTTTCTTGGATTTTTTTAGATGTTTCATAGTACAATGGCTTGGTTTGGCATTTCTTCAAATCGGTAAGTCTTCTTGCTCTGAGTGATCGATTCTTGATTTTTTTTCCATAGGTTCTATTGGGTTCTTAGAGGCAGGATAACGCATCGGCATTTCTATGGATTTTTTCACTTCTATGTTGTATTGTGAAGTTAAATAGTTGTAGGCAGAACATCCATCTAGCTTGACATTCCATAAGTTTGGATGTTTTAAGCCACTGTAATGCCATGTGGTCGGTGATAACTACAAATGGGTTCAGGCCGTAGTAGTGATAGAAATGCTCTACTATCCACAAAACTGCCAAGCATTCCAATTTGGTTGCCACGTAGTTCTTTTTGTGTCATTTTAGTTGCTGGCTCATATACGACACAACGTATTTTTTCCCCGTGTCATCCTTTTGTGCTAACACTGTACCGAGTCCATTGCTGAAAGCATTTATATAGACATAGAACTTTTTTGTGAAGTCGGAGTATCATAGTATTGGGGCAGTTACAAGATAATTTTTCAGGGTTTCAAATGCTTGATTCTGTTCTCTTCCCCATTTAAACTTCACATGCTTCCTTAAGAGGTGATGCAGTGGTCGGGCTATTGTCGCGAACTCCTGGATGAAGTGGCAATAGTATAAGGCCAACCCAATGAATCGCCATAGCTGTTTTAGGGTTCTGGATATCGGAAAGTTTTTAATTTTTTCAACTTTCGCGTTGTCCGGACAGATCCCTTTCCTCCCGATCACATGCCCTAGAAAATATAGATTAGAATGAAAAAAAGTGCTTTTTTCCAAGTTTCAATCTAGCCATCTCTAGTTCCCGGAATATTTCTTCCACGTGTGTTAAATGTTTCTGGAATGTCTTAAAGAAAACTATAATGTTATCCAAGTATACGACAGCCGACTTCCCTAAATACTCGAAGAGCATCTTATTTATCAAGCGTTGGAACATAGCTGGAGCATTGCACAATCTGAATAGTATTACTTTTAATTCATACATTCTAAATGTAGTAATGAATGCCATTTTTTTTCTGTCCCTTTCTTCTATTGCTATTTGCCAGTATCCACTCATTAGGTTCAATATAGTAAACCAGTTTGCCTTGGCAAATAGCTCCAACAGATTGTCAATGCAGGGCAGAGGATAAGCATCTTTCTTGGTCACCATGTTTAATTTCCAATAGTTGACGCATAATCGTAATTTCCTAGCTTTCTTAGATATTACCACTATCGGGGAAGCCTACAGGCTTTGAGATTCTTGAATTAGTCCCTTGTATAGCAGATGCGTTATTTTATTTTGGATAAACTCTTTAATACTAGGAGCTACTCGGAATATGGGTCGTTTAATCAAGCCTTATCACCGGTATCGATCGAGTGGTGAATCTTACTTGTTTGTCCCAACTCTTCCATTGTTTGAGTGAATATCTCTTTTTGGTTTAGCAACAATTTTTGTATCCTACCTCACTCTTCCTGTCCTAATTCTTCATCAATCTCAATTTGTCAAATCCCTTCGTCAATGGTGATTTCTTTTGATTTCTCAGGTGTGATGGGTAATTCTTCCACTTGGGCTAGGTATGCAGCAGGGCTTATCGAGTCTTCCCTTCTAACGTTCGCTAATTCTTCCCCGGTTGTATCCTCAGTATAGTATCCTTCTGCATTCTCTATCTCTTCTTCCTCATATTCTAACACATCTAGTAAATCATCATCGATGTCTGTGGGTCGACTTACATTATTTTTTACATTCTCTTTACTGGTGATGTAGATGGATGTCTTTATGACCTTGTTCCGGTAGTGCAAGATCATCTGTTATTCATTATAACAAATGCGAGCTCATATTTTCTCAAATCAGTCGTTCCCCAATAGCAAAGTTTTATTTTTAGAGTCGATCACTTGAAACGTGCACAGAATGTCAACACCCTGGATGGCAATCTTCATATTATTAATTTTCCCTAATGTCCTAGAACACATTTCTGTAATTGAATTACTGCTGATGTTAATTTTTCATCAATTTTTAGGTCCAGTCAATCCATCAATCTTTTGGTGATGAAACTAACCGCCAAGCTAGTATTAATTACTGCCACAACAGGTTGGTCTCTGATCTCAATATGGCACCTCATAGCCATTGTTTTTTTTTTGCTTTCGTTAGCATACATGGTTTCTTTCAGGATTGTCGGTCTCCACAAGGCTTTCGCCAGGTTCTGTTTTTGTTCTCGATATTGTAACATCTGATCAAGAGTTACCTTCGCATGTATGGATAGCAAGTCATCGACAATGTTGTATAGTGATTTTGATTCGATTCTTGATGGTGCCTTCTTCTTTCTAGATATCCTTTTTGGTGCCTTCATCGGTTTCTCCTCCATTTTTTACTACTGGTTTTTTTTACTACCTTTTCCTTCTATCATGGAGTTTTGGATCTCTTTCGCTCTTGCATCAGCGGTATGGTTTCGCAAACATCCTTCCTATGCCGGACCAGTCTTTCTGTCGGCTCAAGTTCGACCATACGGTTGGTATCTGTTGGTAGTGTGGTAGATATCATTCTCGCATTCCATCAATTATACATATTGGACTTTTAATTCTTGTTTAGTTCCTTGTATAGGTACCTCGTTCCAATGGTTAGTTCTTTCCATCACACAATCTCTTATGTAATAACCCTTATTATCACACTTAAAACAGGTTATATCACGAATATCTGTTCTATCTCTAGTCCTAGCTCCAGATGGAGTTGTCATCATCGTAACGAGCTTGGCATAATTGGCAGCCAACATCTGCATTTGTCAGATTAGTTCTGCGATGCTGTCTTCTAGGTGGATTTGTTTCATTTTTTTCTCTGTTGTTTTTCTGTAATACTTTTCTGCTTTGATTTTCTTTGCTCCTGCCACAGCTTCCTCCAGGTTTCTCAGATCAACTACGGACAGAAAAGACACAATCTTTTCTTTCAATCTTCCAGTAAACATTTGTATCATGTATGTTTGTGGCAGGGCATTCTTAGGGTTTACCTTCTTCAACAGCCTTCAGAATTTATAAGTATACATGTCCACTCATTCTCCTTCTTTTTGGTGTAATGTATTTAGCTCTACTTGCCATTGGTATTTACGTTCAGGAGTGACAAAGTAGTGGAGGAATGAGAGTACAAAGTTTTTGTCTGGATTACCATGCTCATTCCAATGGATAATAGCATCTCTTTGATTGTGATACCAATCTGTAGCCAGGCCGGATAGGTATCCCGAGACAATACTAATCTTACATTGATTGGCCCAATTATTAATGTTTGCAGCTTGTTCAAATGCTTCCAGCCATTCGAACAGATCCTCATTGTCTTCCCCATAGAAGGTTCTTACCCTAATCTAGTTGTTTTTTCTTTCATCTATCCTCGGGGCCTGTTCCACCTCTGCTTTGCGGAACGTATTTACAATTTCCCTTAGGATTGTATTTACCTGATTTGGGTTTACTCGTGTGTCTTCCCCATTGGTAAGGGTCCCATCGTCACTCTGATCGTTAAATAATTCGTCCATACTCATGGTCTCACTCCCATCGTGACTTCTTGTATTGTGGATTGCCGAAAATGTTGTTAAAAAAGGTTTTTGGTCTGGGAATTACTATCATTAGGTAACATAACATTTGTTTCAAAAAAAAAAAAACTAGAATTCAACTAATAGTGTGAATTAGTGATAGAATAAAACAATGACAAATGAAAAAAATATTGGGGAGGGGGATAACGAAGTGTCGGATTTCACAGTCTTTATCAAAAATTGTAATGGTAATTGGCGAGTCTGTTGCTAATGGGAAGTTAAATTTGCGTAATAATAATAAGTGTTTATAATGAGGCAGATTAATTATGGCCGAGAGATAATAACTTGTCTTTCTTTATTTAATGCTCTCTTTTTTTTTATATATTTTTACAATCTCATTATATAATAAAATGGTAATTATAAATTAAATAAAACTATAAAAAATCTTATGACGAAACATTTGCTATTTGATTTTCACACTACTTCTATTACATAATCCCATTAATTGGCCATATAGTGCCATGTTCAATCTTTGCATAACCCGGTCACGTGGAGCTATTGTGATTGTATCGCGATTCTTCTTTCTTTCCTCTTTTTCCAAGCTTATGCTTGTTTTTATCACACTCATTATACTTGCTACTACAGTTTTTCTTTCCAACATCATGAAGAAATCTAGAATTCAGCATAAGTCACATCACTCTTTTCTGTGTTACAATATATTAATTAAAGAAAAAAAAAACTTATTCCTATATACAATTTTTTCTTAAAAAGTTTTTTTTTAGTAATTATTTTTCAAAATTAAAAAAACAAATAATTTTTTTACCTTTTAATATTTCAAAGTCTTTTATATATTCTTTACCTTTAATATAAGAACCTCAAAGAAATTAAAGAAGTATACTAGTATATCAGAATGAAACCTCTAGTCAAAGAAAAGCAAGTTTGAAATTCTTGCTTTTTTTTAGATTGCATAAGAAAAGGCCTATAACAATTACTTTTTTATAAATCTTTCTTGGGGTTTTTCTTATTTTTACTTCTTACAAATATATATTTCTTATTAAATAATTATATTCTTTTCTTAAAAATTTTCATTGCAAACCAAAAAACCAAACCACATATTAAAAATATTTATACTATTGACTTGGAGAACCAGCAATATATTTATTATTATTTTTTACTATTGCTCAGCATAATTTTCTATGCCACAAAAAACATAAAACTTTTTTTTATAAATTTTTATAAAAAAAACTGCAATCAGTTTACTCCTATCAATTTATTAATATATCAAAACTATGGTTCCGAAAATTGGAATTGAATATAATCGAACAGAATTACATGAGATTTGAAACACTATTGAAAATGGTGGTGGGGTATATCCCACCTATCACATTTAATATAAACTTGAGAATCAAATACAGAATCGAAGAGAATCGTTAGGATCCTTAATCAAAACCAACTAATCAAACATTATTCATTATTTAAACAAATCTGTACTATCAAAACACCATATATTAGTCAATATAAACAAAATCTTTTTTGGCAACAAACTATCAAAACAAAATCATTTTACTAAAAAACAAACCAATTATATTATCAACAAACAAATCAATTACTAATCATATTAACAAAACAATAATACAATTATTACAACTAATTGACTATCAAAGAAATATATTATTAATACTATTATATACTTTGAACAGTAGTCTGGTTATTTGTAATAAGTGTATATACAGTGCCCCCCAATAAATGAAGGACCACTTAAAAATTATTAAAATTAATCGGAAATAGTTTCTATATTT
>CAJVPV010000779.1:0-18993 GCA_910591835.1 Acaulospora morrowiae | reverse complement strand
AATAAAGTCCCAACTTCTGTTGGCGTTTAAAATTAAAACACTAAAGTTCACTGTCTTTTGAAATTATTAACAGTTTCCTTAAGACTTTTACACTTCAACTCAGTTCTCAACCCCAGCATAGATATGCCAAACTCGAAGCTTTCAAAAACAAAACAATACCTCCCAACAGGAAAACTTGTTCAATAGTTAGCAAACAATCAATTCTTGGACACCTTTCGTGAAATCAATCCATATAGTACCCAACACACATGGAACAATTCAGATGACATCGTCAGTAGAATCAACCAAATATGGATTTCCCCAACACCAATCTGGCTCTTAATTGAAGCAAATATATAAGACACTGACAAAGAAACCATGGAAACTGATCATAATGCAACTTTCTGCAACATACAACACTGGAACATATCCCCTGCAACAACAACAAGACACAGATCACAACCCAACAATAGATACAATTGGCAAGACACCTTACAAGAAAAATGGAAAGACTTCAGTGAAACTATACAACTCAAATTACAACAATCATGGCATGAACGAAACAACTTATCAGATACAGTGAACAGGAAATGGAACCTCTTAAGAGAAGCAATTCTGCAGAGTGCAGCCCTCCATATTAAAAGATACAAAGAAAAAAGAAGGTCACCAAAACCACCCAGCCCATCCACATATATCCTACGCAAACTCTCCAAAGTCCACTCATTGGGAAAACAACTCATCAACAATAACCTGTCACCAAACCACATCTTAAACAAAATCAAATCCATTTCAAACAAGCTAGCCAACAAACACTCACTCATAATAAATCCAATAACAGAACCCCTGTCCACAACCAATATCACTAAATGGATGGAATCCATCAAAAACACAAGAGACACGCACAAAACAATCTTCAACAAGCTGTGTAGGAACAAACAGACTGAAGCAATAAACGAACAACTTCTAAGAAGACAAACATACTTTAACACCAACAAAAAACAGATGATCAGAAACATACTAGACGACCCAAAAAGACACATCATACTAGACAAACTGATCACAAACACACCAGAAGAAACAATTATAACAGATCCAGAGAAAATCAAAAAAACAGTCAGCGCACACTACCAAAATTGAACCAGCAAACGCAACACCAAAGAAATCCAATCAACAATATGGAAAGAGGAATACAAACCAATGAGACAAGTCAAAGAAAAATGGTATATGGACATAACCAACACCATCACAGCAGAAGAAATCCAAGAAGTGCTTAAGAAATGCCTAAACAAATCTGCATCAGGACCATCAGGAATTCCATACATTGCCCTTAAAAAACTCACTAAAGAAACAACCAACTTCATAGCAGATCTCTTCAACAACATCTTACAAACAGGTGAAGTACCAAACGAGTGGAGCCTAGGCAGTATATACTCCATCCCTAAGCCAAAACTATGGAAGAACAACATCAACATAACAAGACCGATTACTCTGCTTGAGACAACACAAAAGATCTTTACCAAAATAATCAACAACAGACTAACTAAAGTTCTCACCACATACCAAATACTATCTGAACACAACTGGGCAGCCCTACCAGGCTGCAGCACACAAGAACCCATTCATATCCTAAGAGCCATTCAAGACGACACAAAACAAAATAGCAATCAAGCCTGGATCCTAAGCCTGGACATGGCAAAAGCCTTCGACTCAATCAATATTCAAAGACTCAAACTAGCACTCCAACGGATCAAATGTCCAAACACCATCATTCAAATCATAACCAACATATGTGACAATAGACAAAACCATGTCCTCACACCATTCGGACCCTTACCACAATATACAGTAGAAGACGGAATCGACCAAGGAGACACTATATTACCCCTCCTTTGAAGAATATTTTACGACCCACTCCTCATGCTGATCTCAAAAACAAGAAAAGGATATACTCTAATAGAAAAAAAATGGAAGGAACCTACAGCACCACCAACCATCACAACCCAAAATATATCTTGCTTGGTATACATGGACGATACCACCTTAATAGCAAACAACCAAATATGACTACAGAAAATAAGTGACATCTGCTCAGAATTCTTCACAATAAATGACATCCACATCAACACATTCAAATCAAATCTCTTAGTTCTCAACTCAACTCACAAAACAACCAACAAAATATTAATTCATGGCCAACCGATTACAATGTTCTCACCAAACCAAGCAGCCAGAATCCTGGGAATTTATCTTGAAGGCAAAGGAACAAAAGCATTCCAACAACAGTTAATCAGGGAAAAAATACTGAAATATGCTAACACAATCAAATGGAAAGCAATAACAGATAAACAAATCAAATATCTTCACAACCAAGTTTGGATACCGACAATAACATATCTCCTATCAGACATGATCCTCACAGAACCAAACTGCAACAAAATCATGAGTACTCTTAACTTCATTTACAAACACAAGCTCAATCTTGCAAGAACAGCACCTAACACAATTCTATACAACCCAATCGAATATGGTTTCTTTCACCTTTGGGACAGACAACTCCTACTCCATGCAAACAACTGGTACAAGAGAATTAACAGATAAGATATCATAGGAAAGATCACAAGCATGCGCCTACAAGAAACACAAAACAGCTGGTGGTCAACCAAATCCATAACAAGCACATAATTCACTGAAACATTCCTACCCCAAGGACATAACTTCACACACAATCTCATATTCCTCCTCAGACAACACGGATACACAGACACAACACAAAAACTACAAACTATGGAAAAAACTGACACAACAATTGAAAAAATAATAGATCCAGCATAATATAAGAAAAACAGAAAACAGCTTGCAACAAATCAGATACTTTTCCTGAATCAGATTACTAACTACTCAGGAAACAGGCTAGCAGCATGGATAGAAGTCATAACAGCAAGTAAAAAACCAAATAGGAAAACACCCAACTGATTCAAAGAAATTCAACAAAACCAAACAATTCTAACACTAATTGAGAATAGATACATACAAAATCAAACAACTAAAATCAACCACAGACTAGCAATAGAAACACTCAATCAAGAAATCAAATGGATAGCATCGCAAGACACCAACACAAATATAATAGGCAGAAAACGAGCCATCCAAAAAAACACAGTCAAACTTCAACACTATATCAGATCTAATACCAACCACTCCCCCCTACAAGAATGCAACGGATGCAAATTAAATACATCAGGAAAACAAGGAGAATGTATCTTCTATAGAGAAAAAAACAGCTTAATCTGCATTCCAGTCCACAAAAGCACAACTAGCTCGAGAAACACACCATCTAAAAAACTTTGTCAACAAAGCAGAATGTCACCAAACAGTTTAAATAATATCATCAAAGACAAATTCTCCCACCCAACAATCCCTCACCATCAACCATCTCGAACAACCACATAGCCATCAACAAAACAACCATCAAAAAATATTTCAGCTCAACAGAACAAACAATCGAAAAGCTGGCACTGATATGCCACAAAATAGGAAAACTCAAAGAAATTACAACCTATACTGATGGATCCCTAAATCCTGACAAAAACATGGGGTTTGGTTGGCACATCCTCCAACAACCAAATATCAGTTTCCAAGGAAAATAAACAAATTCTTATCCTCCACAAGAGCAGAGCTCGCAGCAATTTTAACCTTCCTTACAACAGCCCCCGCCAATAGTAAAATTACTATCTACAGTGACAGCCAGGCAGCTTTAGGAGCAATCAATAAGGCACAAATAGACACAACCAAACTAAGAGCACTGAGAAACAACAACATAATTAACTCCATCATACATATCATAGAAAGCCAGAAACTTACCATAACATGGAAAAAGATCAAAGCACACAGCAATGACAAGCACAATGACAGGGCAGACTTATTAGCAAAAGAAACAATAATTTCAGGTAATGCATCCGAAATAGAATGTATTCCCATTAGAAACAACAAAGTATAATGGACACAAGAATGGAACGGCAACACAATAGAAAACACAATCACAACATCAATCAAAAACCTCATTAGAACAAAATACATCCTCAATTGGAGAAGCTTGGATCACAACCTCATAATGACTGACAACAATTCTACACTTAATAACATCACATGGGAAGAGTCACTAATCAACAGAGTACCATCAAAACTCACAACAGGGCCCACCAACCAAGAAGACCACACTGACAGATTCTTCAGAGCCAGACTATGGAACCTAAAACTACTCACCAAGGACAAATTGCACAAAAAAGCAGCAGACACATATACAAATAACCAATGCCTCAATTGCCAACAGGTAGAAACCAATACATATTGCATAATATGCGAGGGAAACGGAATAGACATCTACAAAAAGCTTCAACAAATAATCAATGAGGAAGTTAGCAGCAGAGACAACAAAATCATAAAACACAACCTAAATAAAGAACTCAGCGAACAAGCAAAATACTGGACACAGGAAGTAAAAAACTATATAGCAAGAGGAGCTCTCACAAGGGATATGATAAAAACTATCAAAAAGTACACATTGGCAGAAAACCAAAAAGAAACCATAAACAACATCATTAACAAATTTCTTACTTCAATATAAGAGAAATGGAAACACAAATGCAACAACTTCGCACAATGGGAAAAAGAACACAACATCACAGCAAAAGACAAAAGACGATGGAAACCAATTAACACAAAAAAGAACGCACACAAATCCTTTATCCCTGGAATCAACGAAATTATGAAATATTCCAGCTTTCACTGAATCAACTGGAACACAATATATTCTTTTAAAACAAAATTTTTATGGGACAGGTAGAGCCTTGGCAAATTAGTCAAGTATATACCAGTACTTGGCAATAAGCTGCACGGTAGAGAAATCCCTTAGTGAGTTTAGTTAGGTAGATAGAGTGATAAATTTGTATAAAATAAATTTGTACATACTCATCATAAAATGTCTAATAAATAAGGTGTAAGCCATCCGTTCAAAAAAAAAAAAAATATTAGATATTATTTAGTTTTTTTGTTACTCTCTTTTTATTTAGTTTTTTTTTTTTTAGTTTTTTATTTTTTAAATCTTATCTATATAATTTTAAGTAGATATTTATAGCTACTTAATATTATTTTTAAATATATTGGTTTTAATATTTATTTTTCTTTATTATTTAAATAGTTTCTATAGATAAGCTAATATTAAATTTATTAATAATTAATTATATGAGAAATATTATCACTTTTTTTATATAAAATATTTTAAAATTTTTATAATATAATAAATTGTATTTAAAGACTTTATGTCACAAATGAATAAGTTAGGTTGAGAAAATTTATATATACAACTTTTATTTGTAATAATTTATTTTGATTTAATAAATAAATAACATCAACCTAATTAAGGATATAAAAAATAAATAAATAAATAAAGTAATAATATTTATCTATTTAAAAAAAAATTTTTTTAAAATAAATCTTATAAAACTATTTTTGCTTTAACATAATTAAAATAAAAATTTTATATTATAAAATTATAAATGATTTATTAATAATTTATTTAATTTTTATAAATTTGATACTATAAATAAAATTTTTTTAATAATGCAACTATACTGTATATATAGATTTTATTAATTATTATGGATTATATTTCTTATATATGAATAGTCCTAAATTATAAAAAAAAATTATAAAATAATAATAATAATCAAATAAAAAATTTTTTTAATATAAATTATAACAATAAAACTTGTTAAATACAAAAAAAAATAATTAGCAATTAAATATTTTATAAATAATATTTTTATAAATAATATATTGTTTATTATATGTAATAACAATATACTGTAGATTGCTTTAACAATTACTTATTTCATAAAGATAGCAAAAACAACAATAAGTACTAATAACTAAAACAATCTATAGGCAATAGATCCATGAGATAAGTTCTTTGAATATTCTTGGTTAGTTTCAAAAAGATAAAAATTAAATAGTATATTCATTTGCAAATGATTAAATTTAAAAGAATTTTTTTGCAAAGTTTTATTTGTTTAATAAATACTAGTCTTGATTTCCTCTTTCAAATTCTCCTTAATACATTTTCAGTTAGAAATAAAATTTAATATATAATAATAATATCAATAGTACTATAGTATATCAGCTTTGATACAAATAGATTTTTAAATCAATAGTCAATAGTAACAAGCCAATATAAAAAATAAATCTGATATAGTTTAACAATATCTAGAATAATTTATAAATAATAACTTTTTATAATATATAATATATATACATGAATTAAATAAAAAATATTAGACATGCTTCAGCTAGTCAAGTTAAAAAAATAATAATAATTAAATTTTATTTTTTTTTTTAATGAATTATATAAATATATTTTTAATAAAAACAAAATTTGTTAAAAAAATCTAAATTATAACAAATAAATTTATTGTTTTATATTATTTATATAAATGGATTAAAATTAAAACTCAAGTTTTTAAAGTTTTTGAAAATATTAAAAATAAAAAATTTTGTTTAATTTTAAATTTTTATACAATATAATATTTTTAATTTTAAATATTTATATAAAATTATTTAAATATAGTTATTTTGAATATTATTGTAAATAATAATATTTTTTTAATCAAATATTTTTCAATGAAATAAACAAAAATATCCAATAATAAATATATTTTTTAAATATTTTAATTTATTGATAAATATTTTGAAAAAAATATTACTTTAAAATTAATAAATCCAAAACTCTTAAATAATTTATAGATTATAAAAAAATATGAAAATAAATTTATTGAAAATTTTATAAAAATTAAAAAATATTTATTTTTTAAATATCAATTAAATTTATTATTTACTTTAACAAATATTTGTTAAAAAATTTTTTAAAATTTTTATAAAAAAATAAAATAAATTTTAAATTAAAAAAAATAGTAAACAAACAAAAGTTTATATTTAATTGAAAAAAATTTTGTTAAAAGAATCATTTTATTAATATACTATATTAAAAACATATTTCAAGTAATGAAAAACTTTATAATTTATACTTTTATAATGATATAAATTCAAATATAAAAGTTTTAATATATTGTATATATATATTGTTATCAAAAAATTAATAATAGAAAAAAGAAACATGACATGTAAGGCCCAGTGCAGTGCATTACAAGACATCAATCCTGCATCACAAGACATCAATCCTGCATCACAGAGCATTAATCATACATTACGAGGCATTAATCATGTATTACGAGTAAGGATGGGTTCCTAAACTATTTAGCATATAAAATTTCGCAGATCAATTATGTCTCTTTTGAAGGGACATAATTATTTATTCATTACTTTAATAAGGACATAATTCAAAAAACACTTGGATCAAGTGGCCTAAATTGCAAAAAACCTTTGTAGATAGTTTTTTTTAAACCTTATATTTAAAAAAAAACTTTTTTAATAGTGAGGGACATTTGAATTATGTCCTTGCCTTTAATTTAGGGACCTATCTTTAATTACGAGGCATTAATCATGTATCACGAGACATCAATTATGTATCACCCATACATAATTGATGGATATAGAGTTTGGAAAAGTTTGTTAGATTTGTATAACATGATAATAGATTAGAAAGGTATGTCACAGTTATTTAAATATCAAATATAGCCCAATATAGAAAATAATAATAGATAATAAATTAAAAAAAAATATATTCATTTGTAAAATCCAAGTAATTGTACAACAATAATTAATAAACTTATATTGTTTTGCTCTTTTGTCAATCTAGAAAAAATTCACAAGCCCCATAGCTAGATAGAAGAATTAGGAAAAGACTGACTTAAAAAAAAAAGGAGAAAGTTAGATAATTATTGCCACATGTATCTTTGATATCACCAGTGATAGAAACCCTTCTCCCAATATAATATAAGTCTTGGTCCAGAGTAGTAACAGACTCATTATTAAGAATAACAATATACAATATATTATTTTAAATATTTTATTAATATATTAAATTCTAATTCTAATTATTATTTTTATTATTATAAAATATCAATTGAAAAATTATCAAATTTTTTTAATTCTCAATTAATTATTAAAAAAAATAAAATTATAAAAATAATAAAACTGATAATATTGATAATACCATTATTAATATTAAAGAAATTAATAATAATGAAATATTTGAGAATATTAATTTAAATAAAAATAAGTTTGATATTAAATTAATAACAACTATTAATGATTTTAACTTATTGATAAATAAAGATTTATTATTATCAAATTTTAGAAGACTTTTTATTGATTTTTTGGAAAATACAAATAAAAAAAAAACAATAAAAATATTATATACCTCTAACAAAAGAAAAGGAAATTTATATCTTACTAATTTTATTTAAAAGAAAATAAAAATAAATATTATGTATTATTATTTTCACTATTTATTATTTATTTGTTATTGTTATTATTTAATGAAAAAATTTTTTAATATGTAATAATTCTTTATTAAAATATTTTTATTTAATAAATTTTATCCAATTTATAACAATAATTAATTGTTAATCTATATTTTTATTATGCAAAAAATTAACCTAAATTATATTAGAGCAATGTTCCGCGAGATTTAATTAAAAATTTCTCGCGAATTCGCGAAATTCGTTACATAATTCGGAAATTTCGTATTACTACTATTGTCAAAATTTTATCTCCAGTTCAGAATAGAATGATAACTTTTTAAATGGCGTTAAATGAATCAAGTATATAAAGAAATCGCAGTACAGTGTTAAATTGATGTTAAATGGAATTTCTTTTCTTTTGTGTTAATGAAAGGTAGTAAATTAACGCGAAACAGAAATTGTGCATTTTCTTTTTTAAATATATATTTATATTTTGCCAGCTACAGTATATACAGTAGGTTGGCTTTGTTAAAAGGTAAGCCCTAATTATATGATGCGAATAAAATAAGTGAGATGTGTATAATATCCAATGGCATCGAAATACAATTAACTAATAAAATAAGGTTTCATTTTTCCCATTCTAATATTAGGGCGTTAGGTCAATAATCCGGTAGAGCATCCAAACATTTCATAATTAACCTGACTAAAAAGACATTCAGTTTATTAAAGTGTATGTGAGATAAACACTAATATTAGTCTCCAATCCATTTTGTTGTAATTTCCAACCAAGTAATTCTTAAAGCTGCTATTCTCATAAACTATCAAATCATCATATAGCAATTCCATAGCATCTAACGATAAGCCTGTTCCACAAAGTTTAATTTAAAAAATATCCAAAACTAAATTGGTAAATACTCGTCCCGCAGTTGAGAATTTTGAAAGTCATTTCGAAAGTGAATTCTAGCACACGAGTTATGAACATAAATAAATTCTTATTCATTAAAAAAAAGTTATATACTGTATATATATATATATATATTTTCAAAATACAAAAAAGGTAATTTACAAATGTAAATAAGTATGAACCTGAGTCACGTTTTCGAGACGAAACAGGGAAAGGTGAAGACATTTCGAGAATTGTAGGGTGGAAGATTTATTAAGCGTGTTTGTACTATATGTATAGACAAGTGAAAACGTGAGTTCAAAAGTTTTACATATAATGGAAAGTTTACAAAGAAATTAAGGTAATGCGCGTCGCTATTATTGGGTATATGTGCAATGGTGTTAGCGGATGTTAATGTAATTTTTGAATGGAGTGCAAATAAAAAAAGCAAGCAGATTATTTAATAATAATTTTTTTTTTCTACTAAATTCTAAAAACTACTCAAAGTCCTTATCCAAAACGTTCCAAAAAAGTCGAAAAAAACCTTAAATTTTTTTTTTTTTCGTTTAACAATCGTCGGATACAAAAATTTTTGACATGAACGCCTCGTACGTACTATTACACTTTGTATTCTTGTGTTTACCCGTTATCGTGCTAATGTCCAACGCCCGTTCCATATATGGATGTTGATACATCGTTATATTCGTGCTATTTATATTGTGCAGACTATTTCTAAACGCTTGTACTGCTGTCATTCGCACCAAAGGTCCTAACACATTTTTGCTGACCACGGCACCATGTAAAAGTGGTCCAAATGGCGGTGTCTTTGAGTCTCGATAGATATCAACGCTAAATAGCCCGTTGGAAAATGGTGTTACCACTATTTGAGCATTACCAAAGTCACCACCTATCGTGGTTTTACGATAATCTCGATGGTTTTCGTTGAATATTATGTGAACGTGATCGTTTCCTATATGACGTTTCTTATCAAACCATGCGTTCATGTTAGAGTTGTGAAAAGAAAGAATGAAAGAATGAATGAATGAAGGCAAAACTTTATGTGACTACCTTTTTTAGTTGCTTGGGGTCGGTTGGATCGGTTGGCATCTTGGTAACATCATGAAATATTATTTCAAGGGTTGATGTGCAATAATATACTGATGTCAACCCATTCGTTGAATTTCTCTCTAATCCTCCGAGGTATCCAGGATGACTAGCCAAATCAATCTCCCACCCAAGACTTTCCACAAATTCATCATACATCCGACTACCGTTTGTGTTATGCAATATGCTTTGTTCGTCTTCTTGTCCTGGACCAACATATAAAAGTGCAACTTTAATCGCTTCTCTCGCATGCTTTTTGTCCAACAATCTTATATCGCGAAATAGTCCGGCCGTCTTATTGAGCAAACAAATTGTTCCTTCTTTTAGAGTATCAGGGTTGAGCCATCCAAAATGACTTAGAAACAATCGACATTGCTGATATGGCTCGGTAGGCATCTCAGCCTCTGGAGGTAAAACCGGCAGAAACGACTTGGACAACGAAAAATCGGCTCCAAGAGATAAATGTGACGTGGTCCGGCAGTAAAGAGGATTACAAGAACGTCGTTTGATCACCTTGTATTCACTTTCTTGAAAAATGTTATTTCGCAGTGCTATTGCGTCATCATACCACAATTGCCTGGTGAAGATTATTGATGACAAATATGTTCAACTTGTTCATAAGTAAAAGTTATCTGGCTTAGCATACATTTATCTATTTATTTTATTTACTTATTTACTTACGATTGAGCACCAGCAGAGTTTCCATAAAGCGTTTCCTCTTGTATGTGTCTGTTAAGCTGCTCCTCAATCCGGGCAACATTAGATTTCATATCACTCATGGTTCTCGGAGAATACAAGGGCATTTGAATTTTTTGAAAATCGGATGTTTGGTGGTCGATGCTGGAAAAAATTGTTATTATTATCATTGTTAGATCCAGTTTTTCCATGGAAAACATCACAGAATGATAAAATCTATTATTGCTCACTATTGGATCAATTCGTTCAACATGTTCACACGTTCAATATCTGTATCTCGCGTCCATTGTGGAGCTTGATGTTCCTCTTTTAAAGATTCCTCGATCTTATGGGGGCTAATTATTAAATCACTATTGTTGCAAAAGATTAAGATAGAGATATTGATTGAAAAAAAAAAAAAAATGAAATAAAATAACGACTTACGATTTCAAATCCAAACAACCACGGTCCATTTTAATACCACTTCTCAAGGTAATTTTGTCAGCTGCCTTAACTCGCTTGCCATTTTTTCCTTTTTCGGAATTTTCAGCGTCGAAAGATGCCCGGTAAAATAGGCTAGAATCCCATGCGTATCGACCAGTATAATCTCGAATTATCATGCGTGAAACTAAAATTCAAAAAATCATCGTGTTCAATACTAATACGAAAAATGACACCATCAGCAGATTATTAACGTACTTGAATTTTCTTTACCCGGAATTTCCACCAATGTTATTATTGTGGTGTCGTTATACGAGAAATAATGATACTGATCTGATGTCTCATCTTCCTTAAGATCAATTCCTAGTGGACCAACCAATGTACTGTTATCATGTTTTAAGAAAAAACAATTATTTATATAATACTTAGGCCACGTGTTTATAGGTTTATCTCATTTGATCTATATATATTTACCTATTCATCATAGCTGGGCCCTGAGGAGGCGCAAAATTGTCAAAGTGATGCGTTATATGTAACAGTATGTACTCCGCAACATCCTATTACATCGGAGAACAATGAATCTCGATGGTGAAAAAATTTTTCAATAAATCATGAAACTGAGGAATGCAACATTACCTTGACAAAATTTACGTCCTCCACATTATTCTCGACACCAACAACATGGAAATTTTGTTCTCCGTTAGATTTCAAACTTATGGCAATCTTTCGCTCTGCCTTCCTGAAAAATACAGTAGGATCTTTCCCACGATGCTTATGCCTAATCCTGAGAGAAGGTAGGTGAGGCTTCTTTCGATTTTTTCTTGGTGAATCGGGCTATGGGTTGATCATAAATTAAATAAGTCGCGAGAATAAATGTACCATATGCACACATACTATCATCACTCGAATGATTAATCGAAACTCACATCAGTTACTTCAAATGTAAGATCGATAACGTCGAATACAAGTTGACACAGTTCCGTGTCAGTGAAAAGATTTGGCGGAATGGCCATCAACCATTCGAGTAGGCAATAAAATAATTTGGCTATTATAAACCCTATTATGAAAGAGATGATTGAATTACTTTTAACATCACTCGAAATAGTTTCAATCTGTGGATTCGGATCTAAAATACCTCTTCCATTTCTGGGTGATAGCTTTTGTATTTTGAGGTGCTCATTCAACGCGCCAATCAAACAACCAAAAACATCTTGAAGAACCATATGATATGTCTACCATTTCAAGAATTAAAAGCATAAGTCGAGTTTATTTGATTACATAATATTGATTTATTTAATTACGAACCCCTTCTTCGTTCCACCATAGAGTTGAGTTTTGTGCAAACCCAATCAAGCAATCCGCGGCTGTAGTAACCACTGGTAGGTGACTCCAATATAGTTGGTCCAATAATGCTCGAAAACATTCTTTTACTACTGTCTTATCTGGACTGCAGTTAGGATAGGGAGAGATGGTTAGCGTATTCCCTCAGCATTGTTAATGTGTAATGAACAACAATGATAAATTACCATTCTGTCGCCGTCAGTTCGTCTAATGCGTGAGTGCAAATTCCGTAAAGCAGCATTTCATGCGTTTCATAATTGCGTATCGATTCCTCGGTTGCAAGAGATTTTATCAAGGTGTCTTTCAGTACCGATCTCACCTAACAAAGATGATAAACGATTAGGATGAAATTCCCTTGAATGTTCACAAAACAAACATCGGAAGAATACCTCGGAAAACCTCATGTAATCCAAATCGCCCAATTCTGCTTCACTGAAATCTGCTTCACAGAGTTTCGTCAACTTTTTATACGGTATGATTGGAACCTTTTCCGATGGCGTTTGATTCACTATGCATATCAAGGAGCACAGTATTGTGATTGCGTTTTGCCTTGTGATTTCCGATAAATTCGTGTTGTTCTTTAACAATTGATTTCTAATGGTCTCGATGAAGCTCCTATACAAAATATTGCTTCCTGGCAAACACTGTGAGAATAGTTTTGTGGAATTATTTATGATCGCCAAGGTTATCGACACGTCGGGATCAGACAATCCTTTAAGCAACGCACGGTAAAAGTGCGGATAGTAAGCTTCATCAAAATCCTGGTCTGGTCGACGAGACATCATTTTACAAAGACCAGCATAAGCTAATGCCCGTCCAGAGGCAAATGCTCTGAATTTTCCATGCATAAAATGATGAGTGAATGAAAAACAGGTAAAATATATGCACATCTAAAAATTTCACTTACAAAGGTAATTCACAGGCTTCAAAGAACCATGGCGCAAACTCATAGTGTAAAGACGAAGGGGCGAATCCCATTTGATTATTGTGAGCCTATTTGTTGTGAGGATTGAAAATCATTACCTTTGAAAATTTGGATCATAATATAATAATATCAAAGTGTTATCTCAGTTTACCAACGCCAACATGTCCATTATCTCCACTAAGCATTTTATTGCTTCCGCATGATTTGATGGTGTCTAAATAATTAATAAAAATACTTGGCATAAAAAAAAATTTTATCTGCTATCAACCACATTTTATCCATTCTCACAACGATACCTGTATGCTATTTAAATTTCCTAAAGCACACAACATATTTTTCCAAACCGATAGCGCAGTTTCACCACTCCACGGTAATATTTCCAAGTGTATAAACTCTTGACATCGAAAATTTGCCAAGGATATTGATAACCTTTCACCGCTAAAGTTGGACTGGGAGAAGAACGCCGATGAATTTCGATTGGACTATTACGTTATCAATTGACGTAAGTGTTCACGAAGTGATCTTCAAATCAAGCATAAACTCACATAAATTCCTAATTAAGATACTTCTTACTTTAACCTCGGCTGGATCATCTAGAGTGAGATCACTGTGAGCATCAAAATAATTCTCATTATCATCATCATCCTCATCCGACGCAATGCTTCCAGAGTGTGTCGATGAAGCAGTCCCACTGACCGCAACATTCAATAGGGCTTGATTTCCTGGCGACCTCTGATCTAATATTCCCATGTCTTGATGGATGCTGAGTGTACGTCGACTAGATTTAACGTTACCATCGCTTCCTGATTTTCCGAAAATAGGAAAATCGGACCCTAAGGCAGCCATAACCTCTTCACGAGAAGAATTACTACCTGAATGTTTATGACGTGATTCGCGCAAAGACAAATGGCGGGATCTGTTTTTAGAAGGCTGCCTTCGATGAGAATGGCGCTCTGACGTAGACAACTCTGATAGGCGACGATTTAACTCGACAGCATCGAGATCAACATGGTGGACATGTTTCGACAGGATTTTCGTAAGCCTCACCATAACTTTCTAAATTATCAAACGTAAAGACCTGAATTTGAGATATCACCATCATCGCAACCCCGGATGTTCCTTTTATAACATACCGCCCATTGTGATATCGTCTGATACCACCTTGAACTGTGACTCATTTGATCCCTCAGCTCATGCCATAACTTAGGCTGTTGAACTTTTGATCTCGCAAATGTATTTAGTATTGTCTGCAGAAAATACAAATGGTATAGAAAAAACTTTTAATAAATTATGTAACAATTGGAAGCGATTAATTGGGAAATTACATACTTCAACAAGATAATCTGCTAAACCTTCTGCCAATGATATGGATGAAATAGGTGCATATTTTTCTCTATGGTTCATTATCTTCTGTTGAATATCCAAAAGAGACAATAATAAAGTTTCCCTAGATGATAAAACCAAAATTTTGATCGCAAGCAAGTTTGAAGAATAATCGTCAATAAAAGAGATCCAAATACCATGTTTCGGCCTCCAATTCGATAGGACCTTCAGATATCATTGACCGGTACAAGGACAAAACGTCTCGATATATCGCCACTTGCGATTCCACCTCAATGTTAGTCATTCCATCGAATGTTATTGCGGAGTGATCCTCAAAGACAAGGCTCAATAACTGAATGTATCTAATTTATCAACATTAAGGTATTGTCAATTAATGCACAAAACACTTAAAAGGGGCTATTTCAACAGAATAGATTAAATACCTTCGAAGGTATATGTTGGCAGAAGAAAAGGTAGACTTTGATGGTGTGTTGGATGGAGTAATTGATAATTCACTATCCGGTGATGGTAATTGACTGACAAATGATCCTGTGGTCGATGTTGACGGCGGTGCTTGTAAAGGGGATTTACGAAGGAAAGCCGGCCTTTCCTCTTCCTGTAATGTATATGAGCATTATTAAATAACCTTTTTTTAAACGTATATACAAAAGTAGATAATGGCCAGATGCGCTAATACTAACTCCGCTTAGAATCCACACGCCAACGATATGTACGGCCCCTCTGACAATATCTTTGTACAATGGACTACCGGCTGGTAACATAAGAGCCTGCCTGACTATCTCATGCGCAAACTCTCGATTCTCTGGGCCTAACACTATGGACTTTAATATCGGAGTTGCAGGTGATGGGTATGACACGGTATCAGATGAACTATAATGATTGTCAAGGCAATGGTGTATGAAGAATGTGATCAACGCCCGCAGAATGGTCGGAGGGCATTTTTGAAAACCAAATTCTAAAATAACAAATATAAATATAAATAACAAATATCATTGTCATCAACATAATCAGCGATCATAAACTATTTGCAAACCTTGATCGTCAGGTATCAAACCAAGATCTTTTGCGCATTGTGGGAAAAGTTTCGCTAAATACTGTTTTTTTGTAAGATCAAAGTGGAATTTCGCTGCAGCTAACGCAGCATCGATTCCCATTCCGATTGCTATTCCGTTATCATGTTCAATATTCTCAATTTGCGGAAAATCATAATTCTCTGGTGGAGGTATAGAACCGGCTGCCACATGGGCGAGCCTCACCAAACCACTCAAATCCAATTGTATTAGTTTTACAGCATCATTGAAAGTAGGTGGATGCGGGTTGGGAAACAAAGGGCCACGATCATCAGCTATCAAAATGAACAATTAAATAAATGAATTGAACCCCAATCGAGTAATATTAAAACATCATGAAACACCTACGTTTTATTAAAACTTGACCCAACCTCAGAGAAATATTATTTTTCTTCCACGTTCCTTCCTTAGTATTATAGTCATTGCCCCCGTTCTTTATTTGGTCGTACAAGAATAAATCCAATGAAATTGCATTCGAATACAAATCTATGCACTCAGGTAACTCGATTGTCTGATCATTTAACCATAATAACAAAAGCTGAAATCCTTGTATCCGAACGCGCGGATGGTTCCCGTGATCGAGAAGATGGGATAACATTTCGGCTTCGAAATTTAATTAACAATATATTAAACTGTTAAATTTGGAGATTTCAAATAATTCAAAGCATGATTATGACATGTGACAACCAATGACTCCATGATTTGAATTATACCTGTTTGTCTACGTTGCCAGCCACTTCTTATCCGATCGGGCAAGTATAAAAATATTTTTCGTAACAACAGGAGTGTGTTATTGATATTTGAATATTCTTTCGATGATAATGATACGGACCGGTCAGTTCTCTCTGTAACAGATAACATACATTATTTCCTTTTCCCGACAATATTTAAAGAGATCAATTTAAACTTGATTCTCACGTTTGATTTTTTCGACCTGCCCTATAAACGATTTATAGATTGCATCAAATACTTCTTCGTCATGCTGTTGGAAGAATTGAGCTTGGTCCAACTCGTTGGTGTTATCTGTACATCAGCAAAATTAACGCAAATTCGGAAATCATGTAAAAAAAGAATAGAACACAATAAGTTAAAGGACAGTCCCGAATCACAATTCCGCACCAACCTCCGATTTCTAAATAATCCACCTACCAATAAAACTCCATAATGACGCTATCCTGGCCTTTGACCTTTGTTTCGGATCCAAGAACACTCGAGCTTTTTTTAACAATTTTTCATCCTTATTGTTTTTGTTATCTCGATTTATTTCAAAGGTGAATAGTGTTTTTCGAGAAGATATTGATGAACTAGGCGAATGTTGAGACGGTGAATTCCCGTGATACAACCCAAAGCGTCTATTAGATATATTACTTATGCTACTATTACTATTGTTATTACTATTGCTATTATTATTATTATTATTACTATTATTATTATTATTATTATTAGATTCGTGACGATTATTATCGTAACTTTCCGGCAAATCTTCTTCCGCAGTTGGAGGAAACGATGGTTGTGAAGGTGAGACTGGCGAGTAGAGGCCACCAGAAGTGCGTAAACTTTTTTTTCTCAACAAGTTACCAGTTCGCTGCATAGTTGGTTGTTGAGTTAACGTCGATTGCTGCAAGGATGAATCGGAATTCATTACTACAGGTTTAGGATCTGAATCATGAAGTATGGGATCTAAATCAGTTTTAGTTATCACTATTTCGTTTAGATTTGGCCTCTGTGAAGATACTGAAGCTCGTCTATGTAAAATTTGGTTGAAATAGTTGGTAGAAGTTGACTTTGTAGTGCTTTGAGAATGACTGTCACCACCACTTTGAGTATTCCTCCGCGACCTTGTAAGCGAAACTGTTCGCCTTAAATTTGCAAAGGAACTTTCTCTAGATCTTGATGAAGACGAATTTTCGTCTGGATCCATTTTCAATTCGAACCACAAATGTATCTTACTGAAAGGTTGGTGGGGACAAAAGCTGTGCTACTGTGTTTGCTTGTACTGGTAACATTTAACAAAATAATGCACACACAACATTATGTAAAGTGTTGTGATACCCAAGTTTGATCACTCCACGTGTACATAAAATGATTGGCTTTCATGCAATTAATACTGTACGAGTTTAATTTAAACTTTTGAATCGGATTTTCGAATAAGTTAAAAAAATATTTTTTTCCAGATTTGGTACTTTCAAGTAATATTAACTTGGAATTCTTTTTTTAATGGTGTAACCCCCTTGACCCTACAGTAAAATCAAATAAAAGTTACTGTCATCATTCAATTCATAAAATGCCTTTGGACCGAATATGGTAAACCGCAGCACTAGGTTATCTTCATTATTTTTGTTAATCTTCTATAGTATAGAAATATTTTATTAAATTGTTGTTTATCAAATTTTCAACCCTATTTTTGAAAATTTTTTTTTTGAAATTTGTTTTTTGAAATTAACAATTTCTTATATGTGAAAATTTTTTCATTATTGGAAAAAAATGTGATTATTATATTGAAAAATCTATTATTATAAATAATATTTGATATCAAAAAAGATTTTGCAATATATAATATTAAAAATACTTAAATTAAAACCTGAAAATAATAATAATAATAATAAAATACTTTGGTAAAAATAATAAAATACTTTAGCAAAAATAATATAATTTTATTTTAGTTTTTAAAGATTGATTCAATATATAAAATCTAATAAAAAAATTAACTTATAGTAATAATATCTTTTTTTTTTTTTTTTTTTTTTTTTTTTTTTCCCGTAGTCAAACAAGTACGTACTGTTTATTGAATCTATACAGAAAACAAATAATGTG